>JBBBDQ010030029.1:395000-435758 GCA_037127315.1 Ascarosepion bandense
ATGAGGAAGGAGGGCTTGGAGAATCTGATACTAACAGGCCATATAGAGGGGAAAAGAGACAAGGGAAAGCAACGGATAACATATTTGAAGGACCTAACCAGGTGGATGACGGAACAAGGATTGCATGGTGTAACAGGAGAAGGCGTGCTCAGAGCCACCAGGGATAGGGAAACGTGGAAGGCCATGTTCGCCTACGTCCTGAAGGGACAGGGCACATAGAAGAAGAAGATTCCCGATATTAAAGTGGCTAAAAGAAGACACAAAGAAACCAGAAGTGCAAAAATGTCGAAAATTAACATTTGAATTAAAGCCTTGCAACCGTCACCACATTAATTTAAGAACCGACAACAAAACAGTAAATTCAAATTAAATGGCAAGAATTTATTATCCAATCATACCGATCAATTAAAACCGATAAAAAAATACAGATTGCTGCAATTTTCTTTTCTAACCAATCAGATGCAAAATAGAACCCGTTTCTTGAGAACCACTATACTGACTCCTCTCCTGTAGAGTAGCTGTTTCCAAGTAAATAAAGTCAAATGTCATTTAGTGAATCTACTCTCAACATTACAACACAAGAACATTTAAGAATATCGGTTAACATCAAAGAAAAAATACCGGTTGTTTATTCAACAAAACCATACCTCTCATCTAAAACGTTAAAATAGAAATGTAAGACGGATTTACGCTCTCTATCAAAACATGTAATATTGTCAATATGTATTTATATATTACCTGCGTATTTATATATTTCCTGTCTCATCTGTAGTAGAAAGGGAGGTAAGTCAACTTAAGTTAGTAGTTTTATGAATGATTAATTCCCTTAGTTGTTTTAATTATTTATATAAATATTTATCTAGATTTAGACCAAATTAGTTCCCGAGCAAAATAAACCGTTTAATTAATCAGTTCTTTTACTCCTGTGTTTCTTAGATTGCTGTCTTATTTGTTCAAGCCTTCGTCTATAACGAGATCGACTTGCTTCAGCTTGGTTTTGAAATGGGCTTTGTCGTTCAGTTGCTAAACATTTTCTTCCGACAGATATTTCCATTTCACTGTTGTATTAGACATTTTTAAACATAAAAAGATATTGAGCAGATATTTCATTACATTGTTTGGAGACAACTGCCGTCTTTTCTGTGGCAGAGATACACTAGTGTGTGTGTGTGTGTGTGTGTGTGTGTGTATATATATATATATATATATATATATATATATAAACTTATTTATAAATGGAACTTTGTCTGTGTGTGTGTGTGTGTGTGTCTGTGTCTGTGTGTCCGTTACCTATAGACTCCGAAACGGCTGAACCGATTTTCTTAAACATTTACACAGTTGTACTATAAGTGTCTGCGAATTTTCTTAGCTAGGTTTTGTGTCGAGGTACTCCCGATAAATATCGAAAATCGATAATCCAAAATATCGGGTTATAGAATGAATGGTCCGATTTTAATCAAATTTGATACACTCATAGACAAAGACATAAGAAAAGATATTAAGAAGTCTCAAGGTTGCAGTTCTTACAATAGTGCAGAAAATCGATAATATATATTTCTATATAAAAGGCAAGATGTTTGTATGTGTGTGTCTGTTTATTTGTTTGTATGTCCTTTATACAAATTCACAATTTTTATCCGATTCTCACCAAACTTCGCACAAATATTCTTTAGGCTAAGTCTGAGCTACAGGACCATGGATTAGTTTTAAAGCTTTCCTTACACCCGAGCAACGCCGGGCTATACTGCTAGTATATAATATTTGTCTAATGTTAATAAAAGTTCTCATAGTAATCTGAGTTATTAAGTATATATTAATAAATATACTTATTATATATAGCACGACTCGGGGTTTGATGCCCTGTGCAATCATCAGATGCATATTATGAATTGACCGTTTTGAGATTTGAAATTTTTGTACTCACGTTGTTCATGGTAGTTATATATTATAATGTTGGGACGCTATTCTTCTATTTCTAAATTGTATAATTAAATTTGATTTGAACTTAAATTTAAACATGAAGTTGAAAAGTAGAATAAATTAATATTAAAAAAACAACAAAAAAACATTTATTATCTGGGATATCATCGCAAAAACCAAATCTTATAATGAAAAAGGTAATAGATGTAATTTATGCCTTCTAGAAAAACTAGTTAACTTAAAACAATTAAAACCCTAATTTACAAAAGAAAAGAAGTGAATTGAAGATTACATGCAAACACAGAAATAATATAAATCTACCATCCCCCCCGTGTATTGAATACTGCTGCCACATCTTCTCGGGTGCCCCTGCTATTTACCTCTAGATTCTTAAAAAAATCCAACGGAGAATCTGTAATGTGATCGATCCCAACTTGGCAGCTCAGCTGCAGTCACTTTCTCACCGGCGTAATGTCTCTTCCACAAATACTTTCACGGCCTCTACTCCGATGAACTTAGCTCACTGGTGCACCCTCTGCACGAATTTACTCGAGCTAATAGACTAGCAACTAGGCCCCACCATTTTACAGTGAAACCAATAAAATCCAACAGCAACTTCTACTCTACAGCTTCTTTTCTCGCACTTCCCGCCTGTGGAATTCCCTTCCGTATTCTTGCTTCCCCGAGAACTACAATCTCCAAGAATTTAATTGTAATGTCAATTGTCATCTCCGAGCTCTCTGACTCGCATCCTTTTCCTCATGGTCTTTTCTCTGTCCACTCCACTCTCATTACACCAGTATTCTCATCCTTCTCTTACACACTTCCTGACACCCCTTGGAACTTGTCCCTCTTTCTCATTACTTTCCTCCGATGTAACCCCCTGCACACCAGTGGCAGTAAAACTGCCTTGCTTGGAGGGAAATAGTTTTTAAAAAAATACTGCTCAAATACGTAAAGTCGGATTAATATTCTATGCAGATCTTTTTACATTATTTTTGTTATCAATTTCTTTTGTTTTCCCCTAAAATAAAAAGTAGAAGTAATCCCCCATAGGCACAAAACGTATGCCCTCTGATGTAAAAAAAAAAAAAATAGATTTTACTTTGTAATTTCATACTTAAGTTTTAGCTCAAATCATTACATTGAAGCTGTAGGGAGATGGCCAAGGTTTATTGAATTGGCCTTGGTGTGAAACACAACCGAACTCCTTACAACTTAAAGATTATTCGTATTCATCAGAAGGAGGTCAGCAGGTTGGAATGTGTGGATTAGTGGAAGAATAAAAGTATACCTTTTGCATGTTAAAATAGAAATTTATTAATCGAAAAGAATAACATGACTTGGTAGAAGTTAATGTTCAATTAATTAGGAACATTATTAAGAAGTTAAGGGTAGAGTTCGTAGTAGTCCATGCAAGAGTGAGTTTATGTGTATGTAGGCAGGAACGTATGTATGTATGTAAGTATTTATGAGCGTTTGTTTGGTAAGAGTGCTTTTGAAGTATTCGCTCAGTCTTAAAGGGTTCCGTGCGGTTATCAAGTAGACGGGTGAACGATGAAGAAGAAAGAAGTAAGAGAGAAAGACGTGAGAGGTGAGACAGAAAGATAGAGACAATAATAATAACGATCTCTTGACGTTTGTCAAGGATACGTGTTAATTACGCTCATCTTAACTCTCTAACTGACGGTCAAACTTGCTCGTCTTTTATTTCGTTTGGGAATTCACTCCTGGATGTGATCCTGGCGTTTACATGGGACGACAAACATTTCGTATCAAAGTGTGAAATTTCGCGAGTTTTGTGTGTGTTAAGCAAAGTTTGTAAATTCGAGAAAATTCGTTTATTTCTAACAATGAATCAGATCTGAATTTTAAATGTAGATCTTGTTTTGTTTACTATAGTATATACAGGTTGAGAATTCTTTATCCGAAATTCTCTGGACCAGAATTGCTTCCCATTTTGAAATAGAAGCTATTTAATTTGTATAGAGCGTCTATAAAATTAGGCAGCTTGGGAATGGAACTGAAGCATAAACATATCTCTTTGCATTACATAACATGGCTTATACATATCTCCTGAAAGTAATTTAACATAAATAACATATATCCTGAAAGTAGTTTCATTTAAAATTTAATAAATCTTATTTACATAGAGATACAGGTAATGACTTCAGTCATGTAATCATTTTTAAGTGGTGAAATTAGGATTTCACATAAAAATAATATTTTGTACTTTCTGTAATTGTACAAAAAACATGATCAGTAATTACAAAAATATTTAAATGCAGCACTAAACACTATTTCTACATCAAGTGTGAGAAACTGGAGAGAGAGAGAGAGAGAGAGAGAGAGAGAGAGAGAGAGAGAGTTCATCATCGATGATATTGTTCTAGAGTCCGAGACTCAACAAATGTATAAAATAGTTGTTCGGTTCGTTCTCATGTAATTGAAGTTGGAAATAAAACAACATGACGCTTGAATAAAACAAACAAGGAATTGTATTAACAATAAGTTTACATAGTTGAGATTAAGCATGCAAATAATGGAAGGAAGTTGTTTCCCTTGTACCGTTAAGAATCATGAAGTAAAGTCAATATTTGAATATTGTTCCTGAAAGAAGGAAAGAATGTAATGTACATACTGATGCTGAGTTGAATTGAAGAAAGTTCCGATTGGTAGATGTGAGTGATTGTGCACAGGTGTGTTTTCGAAATAAATAGCAGCTAATTGCGTCCTGCAATTAGTGCGGGTGTGCGAGAAAAAAACATGACCCTGCGATAGCATGCCGCTATCGCGGGCAGCTGAGCAAACTACCAACTGCCTTGCTGGAATTGGAACTGGAACTGGCTAGCTAACACGTGTGTCCCTGCTTTTTATAAGATCCGCGAAAACGCGGGAAGGCAAAGGAACATCACGTGAAGCCCGCGTGTTTCGTGAATGAAGGAACACGCGAGACAGAAGTAGATGCGTGAGTGAGTATTTATATGTGTGAGTGCGTAATGTGGGTGAACTGTACGGAAATACACATGAATCCCATAATATTGCTGTGAGGGTGAGAAGGAAAATTCAGTAAGCTAGCAGTCTCTACTAATGATGCCGTGTTTTGATTAAAATTACGTTACAATACATACAGCTACAGTCAGTCAGTCAAGTGCCATACGTGATACATGCTTGGGCGATCATGTCTCGAAAGAGACATGACTGACTGGGCAGAATATTATCCCGCAGTAGATTGCCATTGCTTTCTGCAGTAGACTGGTTGCCGACCAAGGCTATAGAACCCAATCTGTCCTGTTATTTAACCCATAAGGAATAGACGGATTAATACCTTTTCCAAGGGTATTTGCGCGTAAGTGAATGCAAGGAATTCAACTGGAATTCGAACTAGGATCTCCGATTTCTCGTTCCGAGTCGATATCCACTGCGCCACAACGCACATCCTACAGCTACAGTAGTTGTATAAAAACAAAACCTGGATTCTGATTACAGTTAATTGTCGTGAAAACTGAAAAAAAATCACCATTTAATTTGTAACGTTGCAACGCAATAATTATGCTACGAGTAGCCGTATCAACTCATGTCAGAACCTGAAAAACTTTCGGATTTTGACATTTCGCATCTGTATATAAATATATATTGAATATAGTGTATCGAGCAGTCAATAATTTTTTAAACATATATTGTTAAATAAAACAGACAATGAATGTCTATTATTATGTTTAATCATGAGCCGTTCTAAACATCGTATTTTGGCTTTAATTTTAAGTGAAGATAAAGACAAAAATTGTCAAAAATTTGGATATTTTTTAATTATGCTGGTTCTAAGCTTTCGGCTCACATGAGCCATCTTCAGAGACGTTACAGGGATGTAAACATAAAAACATCTCCCATCAAAGATAATGCACACGCAGAGGTGATCATATTTAACTTCTTTTCGACGTTTTGAAACACAAAATAAATTTTCTTACGTTTCAGCAAAACAAAATATCAACTAAAAACAGGCAATTTCTCATGAACTTTTTAAATTGATTATGTCATTTACAATTATTAACATTTTGAATGTAAAATATTTTGTTACATGAAAATATTTTACACATTTAATATTACCATATTTGGGGGCATATAAGACGCGCTTTTTTCTATTTTTTTTTTACTAAGAATAGCTTTTAAAATTCCCCTGTGTTTTGTGCCATATGCTTGATTTTTATTTTGTTTTCTTATCTTTTGATATAATAAAATTTTTATAAGGTTGTGTTTTTTGTGATATTATTTTTCATTTAATTGTAACTAGCAGTATAGCCCGGCGTTGCTCGGGTGTAATCAAAGCTTTTATATATCGATTTTCTGCACTATTGTAAGAACTGCAACCTTGAAACTTCTAAATATCGTTTCTTATGTCTTTGTCTATGAGTGTATCAAATTTGATTAAAATCGGACCACTCTTTCTATAACCCGATTTTTTCGATTATCGATGTTCGATATTTATTGGGGGTACCTCGACACAAAACCTAGCTAAGAACACTCGCAGACGCTAATAGTACAACTGTGTAAATTTTCAAGAAAATCGGTTCAGCCGTTTCGGAGTCTATAGGTAACGGACACACACACACCCAAAAATCCATTTATAAATAAATTTAGATTTAGATCTAGATTAAATCATAGCTTGTTTAACCAAAATCATACCTCATAAATATAGCCTCGGCTGTATAATTTACTAATAATTTTAATTACCAATTTTTTCTTGATATGCCCTGCTGAAATTGCGGTTCGTCTTATATGCCGTCAAATACGGTACATATTCTCTAAAGAATACTTAACTGCTATTAATTGTGGAAGACTTTTCAGGGTCAAATGTTAAATCAATATTCTGCTACTGTAGGAATAAATGTTTTATTCACTGAAAATAATTCTATATAGGTACTGCTAAATATATGTGTATAGGTGAGATTTTTCCTGAAATGAAAGCAAAAAATGTTAATCCCTGTCTTTTAAAAAAGTCCCAAAAATCTGGGAATTATACGATTTAAATGAAATTTTCAGTGCTTATTCATAGATGAATGAATTGTGTACCAAATGTGTTATTTTAGCAACTATTGCAAAATATTTAGGAGTCTGTTATCTCCCCCACCATTTCCATACAACGTGAATATTTTTTTAAATAGGCGGGTAACGATAACTATTTTTAATAGTATTATAAAGAAAGGCCATGATGATATTATTTTTTAAAAAAATAATTGTCAATATCAGAAAATAAAATATTTAAAATTTCTCCTGAAACCTTAAAAAGTAATTCAATAAAACTCACAAAATAATCTATACTGCTATCAGAGCCGTGTGTGTCCGTCTGTCCGTCAAAATTTCATATTGAGGCTAAACAATAAAAGAGAGTAGGGATTGTGATGGTAATAGTAGAAAAAGACATATGTGTAGTAGGAAGAAACAAAGATCTTTTTTCTTTTTCTTTTTCTTCTTGTGCTCATGGCGAGTTCTACGGCAATAAAATATCCGTATAAAATCCCTTATCCCATAGTTAAATAATTGAGCTTATCATCTTTAACAAAATATTGCAATAACCAATCATAAATCTGAATGATGGTCGTTATTTTAAAAATAGTGGGTAGAAGTTAAAAGATTTGCAATCGACTTTCTTCATTTCACTGAAACAGACGTTATCTTCCATTTATTCTTTCTGACTTCGTTTGTTTCTTTCGTTCATTTTCTTACTGAAATCAAATCATGTCTTTTCCCCTCTTTCCCCCATAATCAAAACAGAATAGTCCATTACGGTATTGGCAAGAGATGTTAAGTATTTTTATGTCCCCTTATTTCTTTCTTCAAAATCCCTGTCTTATGAACATTTCTCTTAATAATAATTTTAAAAAATAATTCAGCAGACGATTCATTTTAGTTTTTTTTTTATTGTAATTAGATTTTTATTTTACAGATTTTTATTTCCCTTCATTATTTCTTTCTTTCTTTCTTATATATTTTCACTAAAATCAAGTATTGTCTTTTATCCGTGAAATATTTAAGCTGAACAATTTTAACAAAATATTTCAATAACAATCATAAATCATAGGATGCAAATGAACTAGCAACTTTTTTCTATTTCACTGAAACAGGCGTTAAACACTTTTATCTTCCCTTCTTTTTTAATTTCGTTCTTTCTTTAATGATTTATTCCCTGAAATCAAATAGAGTCTCGGATACGTCTTTCCTGTCTTTCTACACTATCAAAACGGAATAGTCTCTTATTTATGAATTATTTGTAAGACGTGATGTACGTAGTAACGAAGAAACTAAAGAAGGGATATGCTGAATTAGAATAAGATTGATATAAACGTTATATTTGGTAGTTATCTTATTTTTAACAATGTAACTGACGTCTACAGGACTAGCTAATCGAGATTTAATAAAGATGCAGTGTCTTTTTGGTAGGGTTCGTTGTTAGTAATCAATATTTAATAGTAAACAAACATATGGATGATTCTGCCACAACTCAATGTTTATTTACTCCCGCAACATATTATCTTTTGTCTGATGGCTCACCTTGACATGCTTACACGTAAACTTTCCCTCTTTTATTCGGTTGGCTGCTTTTGAAGTGAAAACCTCTCATAAAATATAAATAAATATAAGAAAAGAGATTCGGATTTTTAGAATAAAAAAAGAACTTTCTTGTGCATGTTCTTTTTAAAATTTTTCTCAACAAACAAACAAGATTATTTCATTAAAGACTTCGGATGTATTTGTTTATATTTCTGACTTGAGATATTGTAATTATTGACATTATTTATATTGTACAGATTGTTGTCCTCATCTTTGTTGCTATATTCACGACGCTTCGGTCGTTGTACGCTTCGACCTTCTCCAGGTGATATACGTTGAAATTTAGGACTTAACTCTATTTCTTTCACCGGGTTAGATTTTAGAATATTAAAACAAAAGAGATTTTTTTAAAAATAAAGATGTGTTTGAAGAATGGAAAAATGTACAAATTTTAATGCTTTTATCACATCAGAAATATTTTTAAAAGAATTCTATTTTATTTATTATTCTCACAACTGCTTGACTATCTTCAGTACGGAAGTTCAAAAAGCAAATAATTATGAATAACGTCTTTTGACTGAAGAGTAATATGATATTAATATATATCGTTCTGAATCAGAAAGGTTTTTTTTTCCGATCTATTGATACGAATGTATTTTTCTGCGTCAGTTTTCCTATTTACAAAGTTAAATGCTCATTTTTTTATCAATCTGGAGTAGAATTTTGAATGTTTTTAACATAAATTTGCATGATGTTCGGAAGAGTCTATAAGTGTTTATTTCGATGAAGTCTGAAAGAAATCAAAGTGAAAACAATCAATTACCTCTATGAATTCAGTAACTCTATCAATTTTCAATTATTTTGCTTTTTGGAAATTCAATGAATTAAAGCTTGAAATCAAAACTAAAATACAAGCTTCAAGAAAGATTTTTCATTTAAAAAATGCATTTAAGCCTTTTTTTTTTTTTTTGCGGTATCTATATTTAAATTTTAAATTATTTAAAATGCCTATTCAGTTAGTTTTCTCAATAAGGTCTTACCGGTACCAAATTCTATAAAATACATTAATGCGAATTTAATGTTATAAATTTACATTACACATTTTTTTCTGAAATAACATCTTCAAAGAATTTTCTTTAAATATTATTTTTTATCTAGACCCAATTTTAGACATGTCCACCATGACTCAAAAGCGAAGTGAAACTGAAAAATACTTCCACTGTCGGATTTGTAAAATTTAATTGGACAAAAAATTCGTGGATGCACGCCTACACCTTTTCACATGTTATTCACACACCAATAAAAAAGCTTTTTTCATGTGACAGTTGCCTCACAAACTTTATGGTGTGCAAAGTCTTCGTAAAGCAATTGGATACATTTCTCATTTATTAACTAATCAGGATTTGGAGAAAGACCTACAATCGGAGCCTATTCCAAATGTCTGAAGCACATAGTGTGAAGTTTTACTTTCTCAGCAGAGAGAATCCAGTTGTCAACTGGATTCTGCGTTCAGAACACATGCATTTGCTTACTCTCTCACTCTCTCTTTTACTCTGCATTCATGAGTTCTCTTTCTTCTCTTTTACTTATTCATTGTTGACGAAAAACAGAAAATCAAAGACCTCACTTCCGTCTTTTTTCTCACTAAGTAAATAACTTTTCGCTGACTACTACCACACACACACACACACACACACACACACACACACACACACACACTTTATGTAGACTTTCAACAAAATAATATGTCTGTTTCTCTTATTAATTAAATAATTATTTATGGTTACAAACGAGACCTTTTTTTTTATCTCTTTTTTATGCTTGTTCAGCAGAATTTCTTTTAATGTAGGTGGGCTCTGTTATGTTCGACACAAGGTCATTCATAAGCATAACCTGCCCCTAACCACACCACAAATTATTCCAATAAAAAAACTTACTCAGTAAAAACAAACAAACAAACAAACAAACAAACAAAAACAATTACTGAATGAATATATGCTAAAAATTTCCTTCAGACCAGATGATACCTTAATTGTTGGTAATTTTTTAAAACAAGGGCTAGCATTTTTTGTTTCTTGCTTTCATAGGAAAATACATCGTTTGGTTATTTTCGATTATGATATTCCTCTCAGATATGAGATAGAGAGATAGATCCATATCTATGTCATAGGCCTATCGAAAAATCAATTTCTATTTAAGGAGCCCAAAAAATGTGAAATTTCCTCATGTTTCCTTTCAAAAATCAAGAAAACATGAAACAAGCATAAAAAAAATTAAGTCTCAAGTGATGAGTTTAAATAAACGACTAAGTCCTTTACTGTTGGGTGGATTAAAACATTCTCTAGTAGCTATTAACTTTTTTTCTTAGATTCACTTTTGATAAAAACAGACCACACAAATGTCGAACATATAATTTGTAATGAGTATTTTTTGTTTGTTTGTCTGTCTCACTAAATCCGTAAAAATTACATTTAATGAAAGTTTTGACTTCGCAGAGCATACAAGACGAACAGTCGCGCCAAATATTAGATTTTAATCAGCACGAATTGGAATGTTTTCAATTCGGTCAAATATGAAACTGGAGTCGGGGGTTCAAACCGTACCTCAAAATGCAAGTTTGTTGCGTATCCTCGAATCAAATAATGCATTTTGAGAATCAGTGATTACTTTAAAAAATATTAAAATGATGATAAAAAAATTTAATAAACGAACACGGTTCTGCTGTTGTACTGAACATATAACATTTATTGAATGACAATCTGTTACTGTTATGTATGCGTAAGGAAAATTAAGTAAAAAAAAAATAATAATAATCATATACATTTTTCCACGATTTAAATAAAGGAACCGAGAAGTGTTTTTAGTCACTTACGCAATTTTAGGATTTCACTTCTGGAAATGACAAAATCTTTCTCTTACCATTTTCCAACGTAGGGCGTTCAGTCGTGTTTTGCAGATTTACTCACGAAGTAATTTGGTTGTTCCAACTAAGCACAAACCTGATTTGAGCTCGACAATTTAATCATTAAGTGTTTGGTTGAGAGAGGTGAGGAGTAATGACCATTTTAAAACAATGTACTTTTATTTACATACATATACAGATAACTTGAAATGTCGATATTTTTTGTTGTTTGTCAGAATGGCAATTAATTGCGAGGGTAGCGCCGAGAGTTGTCCGATTTTATGTGTTGGATTGACCGAGGCCACAGGATATGTTTGTTCGTACGTTTTGACGTGGCCTCTTAACGAAAGTCACGGTTTTGATCGATCGAAGTCACGATGGTGAGTCAATTCGTGGAAGAGTGCGTTGGCTGTCAAGGTGACGAGAGATTGGCGTAGCCGGTAGACATTCATATAACTGTTATAACAATATGAAACGGAGTTACGGTGGCGACTGCAAAAGGAACGCCTTTAGCGAGTCGGGTATACCGAGATGGTAGCGTTGTGATGACGAGAGATGGGTGTCGCTGATTCGCGAATGTTTCTACGAAAGGGTAGAAGCACACTTGCAGGGTCGGTTTGGTTTGCATACGGAATCGGAGTCGCTTGTTGAGTGGTGTTTGTGGAGTCGGATTCGCTTGTCAGAGTCGTTATTGCTGAGAGGCCTGAATGTAGTAGCAGTCGGCTGGTGGTTTCGTCGAGGAAGATGATATTCTGGATTTGCCGAACTGCTTGTAACAAGCCGATTTTTAATGTCGGAGATCCGAGCCCTTAAGCCCGGGCAAATATTAAGCAGGGTCGGTCTCCTATTTGTTTTTCCCAAGACGAGAAACTGCCCTTCGATATAGCTTCGTCTGGGTTCCTTCCAGCCCGGGAGCAGAGAATCCGATAAAGTTGTGTTCGGGTGGAACACTGCTTGTAACCGCTCTTGGTCGTTGTGAAGAGCCTGCTTTTATGCTGATCTTGCAGTCCTCAGAGACATTTCCTTTTCCGGCGGGCACGTTCGTGATTGGCCAGTGTCGCTTTATTTGCGGAGGTTTTCTTTGTGATCCAGATGTGATTCTCGGCGTCTATGCACAGAGAACGACTCTCTCTCTCTCTCTCTCTCTCTATATATATATATATATATATATAGCGTTCACATTTGGCTGGCATACAGAATTACAACGAAGTATAACGCCATTATTATTCTTACTTGCCTTAACTTATTTCTGAACAAGAAAAAAAGAACCATCCGCATGCGACGTTGACAAATTTGTTTCGATAAAGTTTCTATAAAAAATTTGAAAAAAAGATCTGTGGTAGAAACCAAAGAGTTTGTTTGCTTCTTTGTGTAAAGTTGAACTCGTGTCCACCAAAAATAAACCAGTATAAAACCTTTAAATTTTATAAATGAATTCTTATCACTTAAAATGTTTGTGAATGTCTAGACTCCTGGTTGGGAACATGTCTCGTAAAAAACTCAACGGATCCCATAGCCGGGAATTTGTCTACATAGTTCGTGGCCTTCCAGCATTTGTATTTTAGGGAGTTAGCAATACTATATAGAACATGGATGAAATTCCAGTAGCATCCGATGCAAAAAACAACATTTTTTTAGAATTCCCTACTAGAATATGATGTGCGTTGTGGTGTAATTGATATCGTCTAGAAATGAAAAATCTGAGAACCGAGTTCGAATTCCATTCGTAATTCGTTTCATTCACTTACGCCCAAATGCCCTTGGAAAAGATATTAAATCCATCTCTTCTCCCTCCAGGTATGGGTTGAATAACAAGACAGATTGGCTTCCATAGCATTGAATAGCAACCAGTCTATCGCAGAAAGCAATGGCAAATGACTACGGGAAAACCTTCTGCCTCGTCTGTCATGTCTCAAAAGAGCTGTGATCGCCCAAGCGTGTATCACGTATGGCTATTATCCGACTGACTGTAATAGGAAAGATTATATACAACATGCATTAATCTAAATATTAGTCGCAACATTTTAGTCCTTGTTGGATTAGTAGATACCAGTAATGATAGTTTTAGGAAATGCAATAACAACTCAACAAACACCTACATCCCACCTGTTATACATTTACCATGAATTTCAAGCAATATGGGTTGATAGAAGCAAAGATGTATTAAGTGTGTCCACTCCTAATTTTGATCCGATTATAGATTAAAATATAAAAATAATCCAGCCTACAGAATATATGCCAATGCCATCCATGAAAGTTAACAAAAAGAAAGAAAGCATTCAGGTCCGATCAAAAAATAGACCATACCTGGGTTAAGACTGGCTAGTCTTCACTTACCTCTCTATCTCGTGAGAGCTTAGAAGCGGCTGCCCGGGTTTGCGGGTGATTATTTTCCACGATACAATCCCTTTCCCCACAGACGAAGCCTGCTCTATCGCAGTTTCCATGACATTTGTTCTGGCGATCTACATTTCTTTGTTCCACTACCGCTGACCTTTTTAACTGGGACTTGTCATGCAACACACAAAAGTGTAAATCATCTGTATTTCCTTCGTCTTTCATTAATAAGAAGAAGCAAGTTCTATTCGGTCAGCTTTTCCCCGAGAACTGCTGCATTGTAGAACAGATTCTAGACAGGATATTTTCCCAATTATTACAATCTAGTGCTCACCGTTATCAATGCACTAAAACATGACACGTGTACAATATGGCTTTTGATAGTAGACCAAAAGAAAAAAAAATACATGTCACAGGTGAACAGAATCTCGTACTTAATTCACAAATTTGCTAATACATACTGTTGTGGGGCCGCCCCTTTTTTACATGATAATGGACTCGACTTGAGTAGACATATACTCCAGCCATAGGGAGATACATGAGTTACCGTATGAGTCCGACAGATACCGAGGTTTCACGGAGAATATAGCGTCCATAGTTCATAGTAGCTCTGAGCTCCACTCACACAGAAGATTACTACGCAGCACCCGTCAGCTTCCGATGTGGACATACTAATTCTACTACGGCTTCACTTCAAAGACTTTATATATATATATATATATGTATATAATCGTATTTCTGGATTACTAAGTGGTGCAGTGGATATCGGCTCGGAACGAGAAATCGGGGAGCCGAGTTCAAATTCCAGTTGAATTCATTGCATTCCCTTACGCGCAAATGCCCATGGGAAAGGTATTAATCCGTCTATTTCTTCCAGTTATGGGTTAAATAACAGGACAGATTGGGTTCTATAGCATTGGCTGGCAACCAGTCTACCGCAGAAAGCAATGGCAACCTACTGCGGGATAATCTTCTGCCCAGTCAGTCATGTCTCAAAAGAGACATGATCGCCCAAGCGTGTTTCACGTATGGCACTTAACTGAAAACCTGCGTTTAAGTTTCTATCTTTACGTTTAATATACTTATTTTTCTATCTCAAATATCTGGTTTGTTGTTCATTATTTTGCGCGGTTCCTATTCCCGGGATCCACAACACATACACAAGTTTCACAGGAATAGAACGATCATATATAGGTTTCCATTTTAACAACTTAACTTTACTATTTTTATCACAAGATTTTAGTCGGTATGTCATCCACATTTCTTTCTCTGTTAATTTTTTTTTTTAATCGTATCACCCCGAGCAAGGTGGTAACGCCACTGATGTGCAGGGGGCTACGTAATAGTGAAAAGATTGGAAAAGAGAAAGCCGGAAACCACAGCCTAAACAGGGAACAAGGGATGAGCCTCTTAACCTGTTCAATAGACGTGGGTGGAGTGTGAACCAGGCTATAGTTTAGTCTATCTACTCCAATTAAAGAAATTTATCGAGAAAACCTGTTGTGTCTCTGATAAATCGATTTATTTTTTTGACCGCTTTTTTTTTTTTTTTTTTTTTTTTTTTTTTGTGCACTGATAGTGTTGTAACCCAAAGGTTACTGCGTAAGTAATCGCCAAAACCGAGGTTGGGAATAATAGTATATCAACAAGTACAAGACTTGAACTGCTAGTCAGTATAATCAGTTTCCTCAGTATTTACCACCTTCCCACCAAAACAGATGTGACACAAGGTCAATTAAAGTGGGGACTCTGAGCACTTAAGCCCAGCCAAAAATATCCCGTAGACCCAGCTTAAGATTGGGTCGATTTTTTTTTTTTTTTGTCCCAAACGAGTCTCTACCCTTCGGCGGAACCTCGTTTCGGCCCCTCTCTGCTCGGAAGCAGATAGTTGAACAAGAGAGAGCTTGTACCAAGAATGATCACTCTCCTTTACTCTACTACGATAGTGTCCACGTATTTAAGAGAATAGGAACATTTCATTCTTGTATACGGGTAGGTATATAAGAGATAGACATTTTTGGGGGTGAACTCTGGCAGATAGCGAGTGAGTGGATAAACAAAAGTTTCTTTTCTTTCCTTTTCTTTGTGTATTACACTGATGCTACAGAGTAAGAGGCTCATTATTATGCAGATATATGGGGGAGTTAACAGTTAACCCAGGGTATAATTGTAGTGATCGAAGAAAGCATCCTTTGGGAGTCGGTTTTACAAAGCAGCGGTTCATAGGAAGAAGCTACTCGAATGGAACTTACACTTCACTAATGGAATACGAAGGGAATTAGGGTTGTTCCTTAAAGACCAACATTAAAAGAAATGTTTTCGTCTTCCCGTCCACTTGGAGAAATGGGCTCGGCTGGATCGCATTCATATGAAGACAAACATACGACAAATTCTCAAGTTGTTTTACGAACGACAGCAACAAGGGTGTTCCAGGAACACAGAAAATATGGTAGCATCAGCGGCACGTGAAAGATGCAGGCGTCAATGGGTATTTTTTTAAAAATCATTTCACCCTGAAGTAAGGCGATAATTTCACTAAGACGTAAGCGGTTACTGAGAGTGAGAGAGAATGAAAAGACTTCAGTGAGGAGAAAGAGAAATAAAAGAACAGGTTTCAGAAAGGTAGAGTTCCACAAGCTAGAAGAGCAAGAAAAGGAAATATTAAAATAGAACTGACGGTCGCATCTAGTTAGTTTGACAGCAAAACGGTGATATCTAGTTACTAATCTTGTCGAACACTTAAATTCATGAGGCACCAAGGCGGAAAGCTCTTCAGAAGAAAATCTATACTACCGGCCATAATTATTAGGCCACCCCAGTTTAAAAAAAATGATAATTTTCATATTATTGTTAGTATTTGTTGCCAAGTGGATAATTCTAAATGAAAATAGAATGGTTCTTTTGTTATTATTACTTTGCAGAATTTTATAAGGCAGCCAGGAAGCCTTTGTTTTGGCCAGCCAATAAAAAGAGACTAGCATAGGGAAGAGAGCACAAAAACTGGACACCAGAACAGTTCATTTGTTGCACATGTTACTGTACAGTATAAACAAAGAACAATTCTATTTTCATTTAGAATTATCCAATTGGAAATAAATACTAAATATAGCATGAAATACATAATTTCTTTTTAAAAAAAACTGGGGTGGCCTAATAATTATGGCTGTTAGTCTATGTAGAAAAGACAGAGGGAAGCCACGTCATGACGGGAGGAAAACGAAGTCGAGATATCAGGCCAGCCTTTGTTTTTGTTATCTTTGTCATACAATTGGGTTTGCAGTCCCTTTCCAGTCTTTCTTCTGTTATAATTACTGAGCTGTTGCTGAGTTACTATTTTATTATTATGCATTGGTTCATTTATATTAATTTCCTTGAATTCGATTAAATGATATGATGGTTAAACAGATAGTAAAGTACTTCCCCCATTATTCGGTTGATCGATTTTGTTTAGCGGCATATCAACATCTCTATGGGCTATTTAATGCCGAAATCTAAATATTTTGCATGTAATTTGAAATTTTAAACAACAGATATTTTTGTACATAATTTTATACTTTCAGAGTAAAGGCATATTTTTTAAGCAAATAGTTTTTAGATCATAAAATGTGTTATTGGAAATTGAATGAATGAAAAACCAGAGCTAATATAATGACGTAAATGTAAAGTTTTACAAATTTATGTCATTAAATTAATTATCATTAAAAAATGTGTTTTAAGAAACAGTACTTATACGGAATGTTGTGCATTGGGCATCAAGAAAAATTAAGTTGGATGGTTGGCTGATTTCGTTTAGTGACATATCAACACCTCTATGGGTTATTTAATACCAAAATCTAAATATTTTGAACGCAATTGTATGCCTTCAACTAAATAAAATGTATTGTTATTTTTTTTCTTTTTTACTATAAATATGTATTGTTGGCTATTTTACTATAAATAAGTATTGTTAGTAAATTTTTAATAGAATAATGCTGGTATTTTTATACTTTCATAGTGTTTTGCTTATATTTGGAGGTTCACTATTTTCTTATAGCTGGGACCTTAACAGGTGCTACCCCCTCGAGTTAGAGTGAACCTGAGAAGAGCAGTTCCACGCTCCTAAAACCTCTAATGTCCCGATCAGAAATCTTGCTGCCCGATGTAGTATATCGTTATACCCAGGACTACATTTATCCGGACGTAAAATGAAAAGAAAAATTGAAATCATCCGAACATTTTTCAATTATTCCAACAAAACCCCAAATCCATGATGATAACAACAAAGAGCATGAAGATAAAAGTTCGCATTTAAATATTGTAAATAAAACCCGTTCTAATATTTAATCATAGACAAGCGTTTTAAGAATTTAGAAAAACATTCTCAACGTTCAAAATTTGAATTTTAAAAACTGAAGAAATGATTGTTTGACAAATGTTACGGATGGTGTTTTTTTTTATCATATCACCCCGAGCAAGGCGGTAACGCCACTGATGTGCAGGGGGCTACATAAGAGTGGAGAGATTGGAAAAGAGAAAACCAGAAACCGCATCCTAAACAGGAAACAAGGGATGCGCTTTTAACCAGAAGCTGCCTTTACAAGTTGTCTTCAGGAAGTGGGCAACTGTAACTCTCCACAACTTCCTGTTCCCTGTAGCCCTTGGAAAAGTTTGTCTTTTTACTAGATCTCTTAATCCCTCTCCCTCTAACCGTTTACACATTCTCTCTCGGTACCCTTACAAAGAAACGAGTACTGAACTCTTGCGTGGTATCTGTCCTCATTTATGGCAGTGAACACTGGACAATCTCCACAAAGATGAGGAAGAGACTCGAAATAACAGATTTGTGATTCTACAGAAACATGCTGAGGATACCATGGGCCGAACATTTTTTTTTTAATCATGTCACCCCGAGCAAGGTGGTCACGCCACTGATGCGCAGGGGGCTACGTAAGAGTGAAAAGATTCGAAAAGAGAAAGCCGGAAACCACATCCTAAACAAGGAACAAGAGATGAGCCTCTTCACCTGTTCAATAGACGTGGGTGGAGTGTGAACCGGGCGATAGTTTAGTCTATTTACTCCAATTGATATGAGCAACAATGAGATTTTAGAGAAAATGGAAACTAAAAGGAAACATATACTCAACATCAGGAAGAGGTAGCTGAAATTTCTGGGGAACGTAATGAGGAAAGTGGGCTTGGAAATCCTGATACTCACAGGAAAGATTGAGGAAAAGTGGGACAAAGAAAAGCAGCACGTAACATAGATGAACTTGAGCAAATGTAGAACAGGGTTTGGTAGTAATAACGAAAAAGGCAAAAGTTATTAAGAGCAACAATGGATAGGAAAATATGGAGGGCTATGATCGCCTACTTTTTGAAGGGACACGGCTTATAAAAGAAAAAAAAACCCTTAAAAAGGCATCTATTTTAGTCCAATTTCGGGAGTTAAGGGCAGAAAAACTCAAAGTCAGTTGGAAACAAAAAAAAACAAAAAACAAAAAAAAAATGACGCATTTTTTCATATAAAAAATAAACTGGACAAAACCTTAAACAAAGCCTTTGATAATGTTTTTTGATTATATAAATGTTGAAATTTATTCCAGAAAATTACTTTTTTCCTCATTTTTCTCGATAATTTCGGCATTCATTCATATTTTTTCAACAAAAGGTGTCCGGATAATCGAGGAAATACTATAGTTGTATCCACAGGTATTATCAAAAGTAGCACTCAACAAAAAGTAACGTGTGGATGTAAATATTCTGTATACATTCTGTGATTCACATTTTTAAACCTCAATAATTAAACAGACTCCGATAAATACCATATCTGGTTGGGTGCTCTTTTTTTTCTTCACGAGATTCTTGACAAAATCCAAAAGAGGACCTGCAATGTAATCAAACTCGATTCAGCAAGTCGATTTCAGTCACTTTCTCACCGACGTGAGGTGGCTTCCCTCTGTCTTTTCTACAAATATTTTCACGGCTTCTGCTCTGGCGAGCTTCTTTCCCTGGTGCCTCGACCACACGTGCTACTAGATTGGCAACTAGGTCCCACCCTTTTACCGTCAAAATAGTAAAATGTAACCATCACTATTATTCTGCCGGTTACTTTTCTCGCACTTCCCACCTGTGGAACTCTCTCCCGCATACTTGCTTCCCTGATAGCGATGATTTCAAAAAGTAAACTGCCATCTTCTATCTTCTTGATTGCCATATTTCTCTTATCCGTTCTGTTGTGGGGTTCTCCCTTTTCATAAAGATGAACTCGTCCAGAGTATACTTATACTACTGCTATAGAAGCGAGACGGGAGAATATACCGCGTTTTCACACAGAATTAACCGGAGAATACTAGAGTCCAGAGAGAGATTAGCAGTCAGTACACAATAGTTCATAGTAGCTCTGTGCTCCACTCATCGAGAAGATTATGACGCAGTACCCGTCAGCTTCCGAAGCGGACATACTGAATATACTACGGCTTCACCCCCAGAGACTTCTACATATACTATTTACTAACCCACATTCCTGGAACACTAATCTTCATTCAAGTCTGTATCCTTACGTTAATACAGTTATTTTCGATCTCCATTACTGGTCGTTGTTCATTTATTTGTGCGGACCCCATTCCCGGGATCCACAACACTTTCTTCGACATCTGCTGTACCTTGTTCCTTTTTTGTTTGTTTATTTGGGTTTTTTTTTGTTTTTTTTTGTCTTTATTTTTCTCTCATTGTAATCACTTTCGCACAAGTGATGATATTTCCTTCTTCGAAGTGAAACGACTATAAAACAAAAATTCTGAAACAACTTTTTTTTTTTGCGAATTATTTACTCGTAAATGGCGTCATTGCTTTGTTTACCTGTATTTCATTTCGTATATAAACCAATTGTACAAAATATATTCTCTGTTTGGTATTCCCCCTACTTGTGAAATTCGTTCCCACTTCCTCCTTATAGATTTGAAATTTTACCATCGGGAGTCAAGTGGCTCCTAGTTGGGAGTTTGAGTTTTGTTTAACAGCATATCAACCGCTGTGGGTTATTTATTGCCAAAAAGCTGGGATTTAAAGTAATCTTTTTAAAAATGTTCGGTTATAGCGAGAAAGTTGATTTAGTCAGATTTTAATTAATTTGTTTTATTCTTTTTTGTTTTAGAAAACTGAAAATGTCTTCTAGTTTTGTATTCAAAAGTGTTTTGCTGAGAATAATTTTTTTGCCTTCAAAAATATGTTATGCTAATAATTTTTTCTTCAAAAATGTATTGTTGGTAATATTTTTCCTTCAAAAATGTATATTTTTCTATAAAAGTCTATTTTTATGGATATATTTCTATAAAAGTGTATTTTTATATTTTCATAGTGGTTTGACCTCGGTTTGGAAATTAACTATTTGCCCATAGCTGGGACCCTAACAGGTGCTACCACTCCGGACCAGGGTGAACCTGGGAACAACAGCAATTACGAGGTGGTTCCGTGCTCCTCACAACCTTCCAATCAGAGGCCTTGCTGCCGGATGCAGTTTTCCGTCATGCTCAGGACCCTGCCGGCTGAAAATCTCTGACACAGAAATACTTAGAATCAGTATCGCAAAATGAAAAATGTTATTAAGAACTCCAAAGAACAGGAAATTTGAAGATCCATGAACGCCAACATCACAAAGGAACACGACACACAGAAAAATAAAATCTAGGTACTATACTAAATAAAAATAAGAAAAATATATAAAGATTGTCAAAGTTTTAGAGTTGAAGCAACACTTGGTGACCCTGCTAGTTTGAAAGAGAAAATCTTAGTGTATTGTGTAATGAAAATCAGAAATATTGAATTCAAAATGTTGGAGTTTATGTTTGCCAAATTAGGATATCAGCTAGTTAAATTTTTCGGTAAATTCTTTAATATAAAATATAAAATTGCCAAAAATGTTGCAGATCAACAAAGTAGGCTGCATTAAACAAAATGTTGATATTCTTATTTTTTTTACAATTAATGTGTGTGTGTGTGATAAAAAGAGAAATAAGGAAAGAAAAGAGAGAACTCTACCAAGGAATTACATCCTGGGATCTTTCTGTCGAGGCAGATAGATTGAGTTTAATTTGACGGTTTTCCACCAGTTTGCTTGTATTCATATAAACACTTCACTCAGATTGATTAATCAATAAAGCCTTTAAATTGCCAAAAGGCTATGAAAATACAGGTATTTATTCATGAATAAAACATACACACAGACACACACACACACACACATATATATATATATATATAATCTGACTACAAAATGACCACACACACACACATATAGAGGGCGATGGATGAATTGTAGCCGAAATTACACAAAAACATAAAAATAACACGGACATCTCATTTTAACAGATATATTTACCAAAATTACACAAAAATATCTTGAAATACTAAAGAATGAATTTATTCAATAAAATCACCATTGGCTTAAACCATGCAGTACTGATTCCTATGTCCTCAATGTCTATATCTATAAATGCTCTGCAGGGTGCGATGGATGAATTGTCGTCTAAATGACACAAAAATGAAAATAACACTGACATTTCAGTTTAACAAATATATTTACCAAAATTACAAAAAACTATCTTGAAATACCATAGAGTAAATTTATTCAATAAAATCACAATTGGCTTCAACCACAGCCTCCAGACATCTTCGGAATTTCCTGCATCTTTTCTGGGTGGTCTTCTTGTTTAAGTTGGTGAATTGCCTTCAGTTCATCTTTGGTGTTACACTGAGTTTTGTTGGTCAACTGCACCCCACAGATAATAAAGAGGAGGTTGAAGTCTGGGGAGTTAGGTGGCCAGATGTAAGGAGTGATGTAGTCGCAGAAATTGTTTGACAGTTATGACTGTGTTCTCCTGCTTGTGTGACATGGTGCAGAGTCCTGTTGCCAGACACAGGGTTTTCCAGCAGATACCCTCTTGACCCAGGGTAGCACTACCTTATCAAGGCACATGATGAAGGCCTCCGTGTTGAGTCTACGACCCTGTGGAAAGATGAATGGAGGTATAACGTCGCCATGACTAGTGATCACTTCAAACACCATGATGCCGGCTGGATTTAACATAGATTTAACATAGATTTTTCGAATCTTCTGCATTGTCCTCAAACTGACATCCAAACACTCAAAAATGTTAGTATTGGAACCGCTGACGCGAATATCAAGCAGTGCAACATGCCATTTCCGAATGAATTGCGTCATGATGCATTTCCGAGTGAATTGCGTCATGATGCATTTTTCTCACAGACGGTGCCCAACTGACCCGACTATATTAAGCAGTCAACAAAATCCAAAACAAACAACGTGTACGTGCAAAATTACATATATAAAATGGCGACAATTTAACCATCGCACCCTTTATAATCTTAATATAAAATACGTAATATTACTGCTGTTTTAGTAAATTTCTAAAGGCTTTAGGTTGTAACGCCTACAGGAGTCTTTCGATTTTCTTTTTGTGTTTTCGTTTTTGATTTAAAATTTTTTTTTTAATTAATTTTTCCTTTGGCAGGCCACGTATCGTTCTTGGGAGCTTGTTTTGTTTTATATATATATATATAGGTAAAGAGGACCCAAGGTTTTACGATTTTGAGTTCCCTGGCATTTATTTTTTTATAAACAGTGCTCAGTACAATAAATATTGTAGAGCATAATATAATAATCTAATTATGAATTAAAAGTACATTGCGGCACGGAAATTTCTATCTTTCGAGATAGAATCTCATCATCATGTAATGTTGGATGTTGCTTATGTAAATGATTTACATTTAAATACAAAAAAAAACCCATCGGTTTGCTATTTATGTATGTAGGAAGATATAAAATTTATATTTGTGTTCTTTTTAACTAATCAGAATAAAGATTCACGTTGAAATTTGGCCAGTAGTTTCTAGAAAATATATAATTACTTTTTTTCTTACTTTTTTTCTTTTTTTCTCCCTAACGGTCAAAGTGCCAATCTACTTTTAACCTAATTTTATTTTCCTTTTTTTCTTTTTCTTTTTATTGCTTCTCCCTATATCGTATTACCTTTGCTGTATCCATTCTAGTACCAAAAATGTCCTTTCTGCTGTCTCCACATATTAATTAACATGCATATACCCAATAATTCGCTTAAGGAAAATAATAATTGACGAGATATTCAAATAAGTAAATTGGTATATTTTTTATAAAAAATATTTATTATAAATAAATAGATATTAGAAAGATAAATAATTATTTATATATAACAAATTATTATAGTATATTATAAATTAAAGGTTTTGAAAAAATTAGAATTAAATACGGTCTGATGAGAAAAATAAATTTACTAAAAAGTCCCCTTAAGTTTGAACAAAAACATAAAAAGTTCTTTTCTTTCTTCATCCCTTTCCTTTTTCTAAGGAGAAGAAGTCAAAATATGGAGAAAGCAGAAAGGACATTTTTGGTACTAGAATAGATACATAAAAGGTAACATGATATTGGGAGAAGCAATAACAATGAAAATAAAATTAGGTTAAAAGTAGGTCGACACTTTGACCGTTAAGGAGAAAAAAAGAAAGAAAAAAGAAAAAAAAAGTATGTATGTATGTATTCCCTAGAAACTACTGGCCAAATTCCAAAGTGAATCATTATTCTGATTAGTTAAAATAATCACACACCCCCATACATAAATAGTAAACCGATGGTTTTTTGTATTTAAATGTAAATCATTTTTAAAACCAACATCCAACATTGCCTGATAACGAGATTCTCTCTCGAAACATAGAAATTTCCGTGTCGCAATGTACTTTTAATTCATAATTATATATATATATATATATATATATATATATATATATATATATATTACTTCAAACATTATTATAATGGATATTCTTATTTGAAATAGACTCCACATTTTGATTTATTTTTCAACAGTTTGTAATACGTCTATCCGGATGCACTTTCGAGAAATCATTTGTAGGAGACACTTCAACGTTTATGGTCCTGGGTATAACGGTTAAATGCCTCCGGCAGCAAATTCTCTGATTGAGAGGTTGTGAGGAGCATGATACCACCTCTTAATTGCTGTTGTTCCCAGGTCTACCCTGACCCGGAGTGGTAGTACCTGTTAGGGTTTTAACTATGGGCAAATAGTTTATCCCCAAACTTGGGCCAAAACACTATGAAAGTATAAAAATACATGTTTACAGAAATATTAATATATACGTAAAACAAACTTTTAAATAAAAATATATATTTTTGAAGGAAAAATATTACCAACAATCCATTTTGGAAGGAACAAAATTATATAGTCCGTTTCTCTCTCTCTCTCTCTCTCTCAGGATAGGTTCGTAAGAATACAATATGTATTATTTGTTTATATATCTGAGATGAGGTAGTATTTACAGTATTTACATTATTCGGACTATTGTCCTCATCTTTGTTACCATTTGTACGACATTTCGGCCGTTGTACGCTCCGGCCTTCTTCAGGTGCTAGAAATTTCGAACCAGTTACAATCACTGGGGTATATAATCCTGTAGCCTGGTATTGAACTCGCAACTTTAAGAATCAACCCAAGATCTAACCAATGTTGTATACACATAGCTCAGTCGATAGAGACGTTGGTTAGTTCCTGACTTGACTCTTAGAGTTGTGAATTCAATACCAGGCTACAGCAATGGTGAACAAGTAACTTGCAGGATTAGAGGGAGATAACTCATGACTTCCAATCGAGGCTTTACGCAAGGAATGAAGGTGATATACACCAGTGATTGTAATAAAGGGTTCGGTTCGAAATTCCTAGCACCTGAAGAAGGCCGGAGCTTACAACGGCCGAAACGTCGTGCAAGTGGCAACAAAGATGAGGACAATAGTCCAAATAATGTAAATACTGAGAATATGTATTCTTTGTAAGAAATAAGTTTTTAGAAGATCAGGTTCCATTCATGCATTTATGCAAAGGGTGTTTTTGCTGAGAGTCAAATGTATTGCGAGCAATTTTTTTTCCTATTTTAAATGTACTGCTGTTATTTTTACTTTAAAAATCTATTTTTTATGTTTTCATAGTGTACTGACCCCAATTTTGAGGTTATCTATTTGCCCATAGCTGGGACCCTAACAGGAACTACCACTCCGGGTCATGGTAAACCTGGGAACAACAGCAATTAAGAGGTTGTTCCAGGCTCCTCAAAACCATCCATTCAGAAGCTTTGCTTGCGGATGTAGCTTATCGTTATACCCAGGACGACAAACTCTTTCATGAAAAGCTCTTAATATAAATAATAGGCATGACTTATATACCCTTTTAACGTGTGATATTCCCCATTCTCTCATCGCAGTTCAACGCATTTCCTTTCTCAAGATCATATAAACTTTTGAAAAAGATTTTGAAATGGTGATTGGCGGAAGCGGATCTGAGACGCCCACCACCGGGACCTTTTGTTCGTTCTCTCTCTCTCTCTCCCTCTCTCTCTAGAATCGAACGTTGAAAATTCATTTTTTTTTAAATCAAAAAAGCTTTCTTAGGGATTTTATTTTAGCTTTAGTTTCAAGTTAATAGATTAAATTTAATATTGCCGATAAGCAACATTCTTTGTTGCATTACAAAACTAATTTAAATAAACAGGAATGAGTTTTTGTTTTGAAATGGCTAAAAACCACTGATTTTTAGCCCTATTTTTACTCATCTGTAAGCACAGAGTCAGTCAGTCAGTTAAGTGCCACACGTGATACACGCTTGGGCGATCATGTCTCGAAACAGACATGACTGACTGGGCAGAAGATTATCCCGCAGTAGATTGCCATTGCTTTCTGTGGTAGACTGGTTGCCGACCAAAGCTAGAGAACCCAATCTGTCCTGTTATTTAACCCATAACTAGAAGGAATAAACGGATTAATACCTTTCCCAAGGGTATTTGCGCGTAAGTGAATGCAAGGAATTCAACTGGAATTCGAACTCGGCTCTCCGATTTCTCATTCCGAGCCGATGCCCACTGCACCACAACGCACATAGCGTAGTTCACTTTATTAAAAAATATTTCAAAATATAGTTTCTGAAATTTGATGTGAGGAGTTTTAGCTGATTTAAAGTTTAATTAATCTGAATTCAAATAAATATTACTTTTAGTTCAAAATATTGTAGAAATTAATTTTAACACGGGGCGTTTATTTGCCATGGTTCCCAACCCCGGGGTAAATTACCTCAGTGGGGTAATGAACCCATATTTTGGGGGTAATGGATGTTTGGTTTGGGAAGAGGCAATCAGCTTATAATTTCACATTGTGTCCTTGGAGTGAAGACCAAGAAACATAGCAGACTCATCGTGGCAAACGACGCCCGAATAGCCCTTTCAATCACAAAACCAAAAATAAATGAACTGGCACTGGCACAGGCAATACAAGCTCAACACTCACATTAATAATATCGGCTAGATTGCGGCTACTATACCTCTGATTATTATAGACTGGTACTATTGTATTGAACAATTTCCATTAACTTTGTCTGCTTTTGATGTATGAAAATATAATTACTTCTTTTCCTATATAACAGGTATTTGTTCATTGGGGTAATGGATAATAGTGAAATTGTATTTTGGGGTAATCGCAGCAAAAAGGTTGGGAACCTATGATTTAAGGTGTTGATAGCATGACAGGCGAAAGATTTTGTTGTTGTTTTTTTACGGTGGGCATATCTGTCTAAAATGAAATGAGGAATATAATGTGAGCGCATTTTATATCATTTTTTCACTACTGAGTAATATTTAAAATTTATGAAAATATTCTCCGTAATCTAATATTATATTTAATTTTAGGTACTCTAGTTTTAAATTTACTATATAGTTATCGCTCTTATTTTCTTTCAATGTCGTATATGGACGACCGTATTTGCAAAAATCGGCACATTTATACACAGAAAATAAATTTCAAAATTCTTTTTTAAAATATTGGGGGTCCATGAATTGTACTAAATTTTCCCAATTATGATTAGTAAATACAGTTTTTTTTTTGTTTTTTTTTCTTTGACATCATAATAGCAATATCATCTAACCGGTACAAATTAATGCAGAAACTTAAAAGATTCAATCTTTATAAATTATTCTAATGAAAAAAAAAAAAAAGAAAAATGACAACAGTTCTTGCAAAATTTCATTATTCATCGAAAAAAAAGTTATTTTCATGAAAGCAGTTAAAAAATTTTTAAGTTAAATAATGTCTTAGCTTTATTGCGTTTTTTATTTTACGATTCAGAACAGATTTTCGCTAACTGGGGGTTTTGTTTTATATTTTAAAAAAATGTTGATTTAAATTCTCCAAGGAGTTTTGCGTATAACATTTAAACAGGTCAAAATCTAATTTCTCGAAATTTCATAGAATCAAATAAGTCGTGCTAGGGGATAACATGTAAAAAACAAAATTTTTTTTTCCAAGATTTTTTAAGAAAAATTTCTACAATAATTTAATTCATTTATAAATAAGTCCTAAAGTCTCATTAATAAAATCTGACAATTTTAGAAAGAACTTCCAAATCAATTTTCCTACACCAATCTTCGTTTTTTTTTTTCTTGCGCCACCCGCTATAGCAATAATAAAAATAAGATTTTTAATCAAAATTTCGAAGGTTCTAAAAACGATAAAGAATATAATTTAATAATTTGTCGAGAAAAGCTAGTTTTTATGAATTTTAGGGGCAGTTTTCCATCATCGTTTGCTTATTTTTTAGCGAATATGTGGAGGTATAAAAGAAAGACAAGAGGAACACTATTTATTTTAGTTTCATCAAGACAAAAAAAAAACAAAAAAAAAACGCATCGGCTTAAACTATATGCAGTTTTCCTCTTCTATCATTCTTTTAAGTCATATTGTTCCCCTTTACAGATGATATCTGAGAATATTCACACACACACACACACACACACACACACACACACACGCACACACACACACACACACACACATGTATTGATCGCTTCCAAATATTTGAATGCTACGTTCTTAACGGACTCAAGCATCGTTCGTATTTCTAAAGCTAAATTTGAAATCTACGACCGCCTTTCTTTATGCTGAGTGTAAATATGAAATTTAGAAATAATAATTTCAATAGCTATATTAGAAAATATGACTCTAACAAGCAATTTTACACGAAACTCTGGAGTCGGCCAATAGGTCTTTTGACTATTCACTGATATATATATATATATAGTCATCCGCAGACAGATCTGTTTCCCTGTATCACAGCTCATCAGTACGGTTAGACTCCGATTGCTTTCTAACCCAGGATTGAAACCTGACCGAATTAGCGCTAGTCGGCGATTCTACCTTTGGGCTATGAGCGTTCGGTAGAAGAAGGCTGACTTTTTTTAGCGTGTAAATTATAATTATACGCACCCAATAGCCAGAGTGCTCTACTTCATTTTACTGAATGAGCGATATATCACTATAGGAAATGGATTAGATCCGAAATATTTAAAATTTATTTGTTTAAACGTTATTTGAGTAGGTGCTCTTTTTTATTATAAATTGTATAATATTCGAGAAATTTTGTTAAAGAATGTGCACCAAGCCGGGAGATAAATAAATATCATGTTTATTGTTTAATAAAAAAGAGCATCTACTCAAATATATGTCTCCATTAAAACAATAACGTTTAAACAAATAAATTATATATATATATATATATATATATATATATATATATATATATATATATATACTTAAACGTTATTTTTAGTGGATACTCGTATTTGAGTAGACGCTTTGTTTTTTTAAACAATGTTTATTTTGTCTAGACGTTTGCACACTCGAGAGATGTTAATAAAGAAAATGCTTCCCAGTTGGATTCGAACATGCGTCAACTTTGCTGTTTCAGAAGTCTTAATCGGAGTTTATATCTCGTCATTTTTTTTGTTATCCGAAACATAAACAATGCATTTCGTAAAGAATCAATGGATAACATATTTTCACTTCAAACGTTGAAACGTTATTTAGTTGATACTCCCCAATGCCATATATTCATTCTTACACTTTTTAGTATAATAACATTTTTTTCTTTGTTTTGTTTTATAAACGAATTAATAACTCCTTTTCTGTTCCAGATATATGCATATACACAAGAAGAAGTATGGAGATGAGCACAATTATGAATACGAATAATATTAGAAAGTTATCAGCCAAACCAAAAAAGAGATCCCCTGTGCCAAATGCTGTTTTTTCATTATTTAGGTTTTGTTCAATTTTCAGTACCCCCGTCTCTTATACAGATCATGCTGTTGTTACGTCCACATCTCAACAGTAAGATTGAATTATCAACAATTTGAACGGATTATCAGATGTCGTAGGACTTGGCAGACCGCCTGCAGTCTCTCTCCCACCGGCGAGACGTGGCTTCCCTGTGTCTCTTCTATAAATACTTTCACGGCTTCTGCTCCGATGAACTTAGATCACTGGTGCCCCCTAAATACGAATTTGCACGAGATACTAGATTAGCAACTAGATCCCACCCTTTTACAGTGAAACCGATAAAATGCAGCCGTAACTTCTGCTCCAACAGTTTCTTTCCTCGCACTTCCCGACTGTGGAATTCTCTTCCAAACGATTGCTTCCCCGACGGCTACAATCTCCAGGAGTTTAAATGTAAGGTCAATACACACCTCCTAACACACTAACCTGCTCCCATTCTATCAAGCACTCTTCCCATCTGCCCGACCCTCATCCTCGCTATCCTTACTCATCTGTCACCTTTCTCCTGACATTCCCTATGTCTATCCACTCCTTCTCTTTACCTTCCCCTATGTAGCCCCATGCGCAATAGTGGCAGTGGAATGCCTTGCTTGGGGTGAGATGATTAAAAAAGAAAAAAAAAATTACTTCATCTCGTCCACGGGTATTAAGAGATGTCCAAAAAAGTCTCAGAGAATAAAATTCTGAATTCTCGTAAGGCTGGCAGATAGATTGTAATGTGATGCTTCCCCCAAAATTCTCAGTATCTACTCGCTTAGCAGTGTGAATTTAATGGTCACACAGTAACTCACTCTCGATTGAGTAACTCCGTGGACGAGTATTCATGCATATGCAGTAAGGTTGAGGAGTAATTGGCCATGGTTAAGTGTAATTGGTAATAAAATGCTCAGCAAACGGAATTGATAAGGTTTCCAATAAACAACAAGAAAAGAAAAAGAACAGGGTAAAAATAAAATAATACTAAACAAAACAATGTAACAATATATATGCAAGATAAAACTAGACAAAGTAATGAGATTAAAAAAAACAAAAAACAAAAAACCAAAAAAATGAACGACTTGGTGTTCACACGCAAAAAGGATTACAGTCAAGTCAGTTGACAGTGAGTACTACCTCCGAACGCCCAGACCGAGAAGGCAAGCCTGACTGAGCGCCCAAGCAGTGTTTTGAGACTATATTAAAGAATGAACAAATTTTGTAGATTTTGACGTAATTCTGGGTTCATTTTTTGTCCAAATCCGTGAATTTGTTTTGACTTTTGCTCATCATGCTAAAGTGCCTCAAAAACAGTGCCGTGCTTAGCAACATCGCGACCCCTCGCAGAATGCTCCTTGCGGCCCCTTTACCCGCAAAATGCAACTTGCCACCCCACACCCGAACATACTGAAGCCACAATAAATGGTACTTTAAACTAAATAACATACTCTCAGAACGTAGATGTTCTGCGATCACGAAAAAACAGAAGAAATCGCGGAATTGTCGTTTTGCAGCTATATATTACGAACGTTATATATATATATATATATATATATATATATAAAGAGAGAGCGAGACTGGTTGATAGATCTCTATTTTCAACATACAACTATGATAATAATTTTCCAGTTAATCCTAATAATTATTTTGTTAATTTTTTATTATTATTATAATAGATCTGCGGAGCCAAGGAGCTTTGTGGCCCCTAGGAAACTTGCACTCCTCCGCAATTCCGGGGTCTGAGGGGGCCCTAAGCACGGTCCTGACCAAAAACAAACTCCGTGTAAATTTTTGCAGCCATAATGTTGATTGTGTTTTAATATTATGGCTAAATTCAACTTTTTAACATGAAATATTTCAATTTGCTATTAAAAGTTTGCTGCAAAATATTGTTTATTTAAAATGGAATGATATGACAAGTCTCTAACTTGTATTTAGATACATCGTATATATTTCCAATTTTTCTAGTTGAATTGTTCCCCTTATATTGCGAATGACCCATTATTGTGCATAATTAGGTTACAATAAAATTTGTTATTTTATAAGAATAACTCTTGAGGAAAATTGAGATGTAGTCGTGTGTGTAGGGCTCCGTACCATTTGGGGGTGGGTTACTCGAGCCTTGCACCGACCCTGTGTCAGGTGAACGCGGTGTTCTGACTTCAAAAAAGAACAAAAATATGGAGGATGAGACCGAAAGGTTGTCTATTTTTATTGATCAAGAAAAAATATCAACATTCAATTGTAGGATATAATTTCTTTCTTTGTTGTGGGGGTTGGTGCAGTTATTCACACAGACTGGAACCAACAAAGGTCCACTGATTAACAGACAAAAAGCTAGATCAAGGACATGTAGCTGTTTCTTAAGTTATCTGAAAATTAAATGTTCCGGACAAACCTCACAGATATCAATATAAATTAATAACAATGTTTACCATTGCGTGCAAGTGTCTAGAGATGCCTATGTTGTTGCCAGAAATGCAACAGCGTCTGTGACATTTTTTTTGTCTGAAATAAGGAATGTTTCGAAAAGTCTGCCTTCTTCTACCGAACGCCCGTAGCTCAGAGGTAGAATCGCCGACTGACGCCAATTCGGTCGGGTTCCAATCCTGGGTAAGAAGCAATCGGCTGTCTAACCGTACTGATGAGATGTGATACAGCGAAACAGATCTGTCTGCGGATGACTATATATATATATATATATATATGCATATATCCAAAATTATAATCATAAGGTATAATTATATAAGGTATGCTACAGTTATGGGTAAAAATGCTATCAGGAGTATAGCGTGTGTAAATATATAAGTGGGCATTGAGATCTACGCCGAGCGGCGACAATCTGTTTCATAGTTGAGGGCAATCTTCAATCAATGCGTGTTGTACGTCGAATCGACTATTTATATATGCTAGTCAATGGTGCATTTTGGGTAGTGTCTTTTACTGGGTAGATAATAACGATTGTATTTCAAATTATATGCAATTACAGTATTATATATATGGTTTAAATATGCTATATTTTTAGGGGGAGAGTGATCAATATAACTGACAGTGTTTGTAGATAAGAACAGCGTTGGTATAGAAATTAAGATGGGCAAATGATGTAGCGTTGTTGTTTTTTTTTTATGTCTACACTGTGTCCAAGCTCACACACGATAAGGTGCTGGAAAGTTTTCAGCCTAACTTAATTAATATTGTTGGAGTTCAGGCATTTGTTCAGATTTGGAGAAGTGGGCCGGGTCGAAAACTTTTCAACACTACTAGGGTGAGGTGGGGGTGGCTGTGAGTGTGTCAATTAAGATATAATTAAAAAAGTATCTGTTAAATTTTATTGAAAGAAATGACAGAAAAATATATACCAATGTTTTTCGTTCCTCGACGAGCTTTATCGAAACAATATTGCAGACACAAAAAAGTTATATGAAAACGAAAATAACGTTTTTTCTAATCGTTCTAATTTTGTCTAATTAGAATTTGTATCAGAGGGTCAAATAAACTGTATTGTGTGTGTGTGTGTATGTGCAACCAATGCTTTGTGCAAGGGTTAGGTGGGCCCCCACCGAATCTATGATGCGGGCCCCCTACTCCAGTACATCACAATTTCTAAATACAAATTTTAGAGGTATGTCATATAGATCATTCCATCTTAAATAAATCAACAAGGTATTGCGGCAATTTTTAATATCAACTTTAAATCTTTCTTGTCAAAGAATTAAATAATTTAACACATTCAATATCATAGATAAAAAAACAGTGAATTTTATTTTGTGCTTTTTCAAGATTTAGCATGAGCAAAAATATTTCGCACTTTGGGCAAAAAAGACCCCAGATGACTTAAAAATCCGCGAAAATTTTTCATCTTTTAATAGTTGTTTAGTTTAATTTGTAACTTAAATAGATATAAGTAAAAAAAAAAAAAAAAAAAAAAGAAAGAAAATGTTGATAAGATAAGTGAGGGTTACAAAGTACTGCCCGGAGCCACTAATCAGGCCTGCCCACCGCCCAGTCGACGGGTATAGCGCACCAATAAGTCTACAACCTCCTGGTAAAAAACCGTTTATTTTATACAAAAGTATAAAAAAAAATCTGTCCGTGTAAATCATACATGATAGAGATTAAAAATTTAAAAAGTCTCGTTTAGAAATTTTATTTTGAATTAATTTTTTTTCATTTACAGGTACTTTCAATTTCTTTTCTCTAATGAATGTCATGTCCCTTAACAAATGAACGATCCTAACTTCACATGATTTTTATTAATAATTTTCATAGATTCTTGACAAAGATGGACAGTGGTTTCCGTTGCCTTTTCTACTGTTAGGAATGGGCTTTCCATCACTTCGGCTGGTTACTATCCAAGGCTAGAGAAGTAAGTTTGCTCTCTTATTTTGAACTTAACAATTACCTCCACTCATTTTCGATAACTAAGAGTTAAATCAATTTTTTAAAAATAAAAAGTTTTCTTGAAACTTTAATTTTAGTTTTAAATAAAAGCTAAATGATTAAATTTACTATTTCTAGTAAACAACTTAGTCTGGTGTATTTCAAACAGAAATTATATCGATTGGAATCTAAAATTTTGATTTTTTTTTAAATTTCAATTTTCCGGCCATTTTTAAGCTATCGACACATTTGTAAAAAAACAGTTAACTCTCGGTTTTAAAAATCTTGCAAAAATAAAATATATATCTGTGACACATTATTTTTGGAAAATTAGGAAATTTAATGTTAAATTAATCTGAATTACACAAGTATTACTTATTTATAACATGAATTTTAAAATAAAACTATTTCTTAAACACGTTTTTGATATTTCTGACCTTCTCCCCGGATTTGAAATGTGATGACAATTCGCCGAATTCACTGACCACTTTGGTATTCGTGACATTAACTTTTAACCGCACAACGGAATTTTCATATTTTATTTCTGAAATTAGGACTTTTTATTTACTAATTTCAAAAACACATCGTATCCAAAGCATATAAAGACTTTGTTAAATGCAGTTGTGGTTCTTACTTGAAACATTACTGAGTAAAAATATATTCCTAATAAAGAAAAAAAAATGCAAGAATGAAGACATCAACTAAAAAAACTCTCGTATCTCTGCAAATCTTCACTCTGGCCGAAAAAGAAACAAAAAACGTATATTAATTTTATTAGTCTGTAATTTTTAAGCACCCTTTCCTTTCGCAATAATTTGGAAAACCAAAAATGTCATCTAGAAAGAGGACTAGTCAATGACCTTTGAAAAGTTTATTATTATTTTTTGAAAGTGTTTAACGTTCAAGAATAACTCTAAAAATTCTATAAAGGGTATAATTTCCGAACTACACTATCTGTGAGTGTATCTTAAATAATTCATGGAAAGAAGTATTACTCATTATTTGAAATATTTTAGTCTTGGACAGTGACAAAAGAGATCTAAAAGTTCTTCTCTTTATAATGATTTTATTTTCGCAAATTCCCTAATATTATTCGTATATAAGAGTACTTAATACTTTTTTTAATTTTCGTATATAAGAGTACTTAATACTTTTTTAATTTTCGTATATAAGAGTACTTAATACTTTTTTAATTTTCGTATATAAGAGTACTTAATACTTTTTTAATTTTCGTATATAAGAGTACTTAATACTTTTTTAATTTTCGTATATAAGAGTACTTAATACTTTTTTAATTTTCGTATATAAGAGTACTTAATACTTTTTTAATTTTCGTATATAAGAGTACTTAATATTTTTCGTATATAAGAATTTAAAATAGAGTACTCACTACTCTATTTTAAATTCTTTTTAAATCTACACACACAAACACACACGTAACTAAAAAGAAAAGGATTAAAAAATGTCAAATTAAACCAAACGAGTTACGTTATTTTACAGTATTCAAGAATTTTATCATTTCTATGACTTTAGGGTACCGATAGTATGTGTTGCCTACCTCTTTCATTCTGGTATAAGTGTGTGGCCTACCCGGTTTGAATGTGTTCTACCTGAGTAGGAGTATATATTTATAACAAGTATTCGACTAAACTAAATTGTTTGCCCTAAGTAGACAGTTGATGCTTCCTAATAATACGCTTTTTAAAGGCAAGCCACATACTATACCAGTGACAGAATTTCGTAGGCTACATTGAAAAAACTAAAAGGTAGGCCGCATATACCGGGAACGACTTTTTTTGTTATATCGGGAAAAAAATGTCTCTTGTCAATTTATTTTTGACACAAGCATAAAACATTAACAATTTATTTGAGTACGAGATCTTTCGCAAAAATTTAGCAATCTAAAATACTGGTCAAACCGCTAAGTTTCTCATGAAAATAAATAAAACCATTTGTGTGTGTGTGTGTGTGTGTTACTAGGGGTGGTAGGTTCGAATCCTGCCGAATGACATATATTTTCTTCACAAAATTTCTCAAAAAATATTAAAGGTGGTAGAGTTTTATACTGAAGAGGAACAGTTCTGTTCCGAAACATGAAAATTTTTATGTAGCGATATTATGCTTTTAAACCAGTGTAAGTAATAACAAAATTACAATAAATATATATATATATATATATATATATATATATATATATATATATATATATAGCTTAATTAAAAACAGTGTATCTACTAAATTACGAGTGTAAAAATAATGATCAAACAAATAATAAACTATCGGTCGGGTTTCAAATCAATCATGGGTAAAAAAAAAAAAAGTAATCGGATGTCTAACCGTACTGATGAGCTGTAATACAGCGAAACAAGTATGTCTGCGGATGACTATATAAATTTATATAGTACCAAGTTATCCGCGATAAATACATTTCCACGGGTAGTTTAAAAAAACAAAAAAACACGTGGAACTACGTTCAAAGTTTTCACCGGGAAATCAACATCCAATTTTAAAAGGCACCGAGAAACAGAAAACTTAAAACGATTACTTGGTAACTTATTTTCTTGCATCATTTTAACAATGATACTGCTACGTCACACGAGCAATAAATAGTTAGTAAATAATTGAAACAAATTAGCCGTAAATAATCAGCAGTGCTTATATAGCCATCTGTTACTTTTTTGCCGAATAATACTTTTTCATTTTACAATTTACATAAGTAGCGAAGTAGTCGTTTTAAGTAACGCCGCAACGCGGTTAATGGAAATAATAAACGGGACATCATTTGTTGCGTTTAAAAAGTGATTAAAAATTTCAATACTTTTTGATTTAACACGATGCTCTCGGCTGATAGACAGTTTTCTTTTCTTCATGCCAAATTAACAGAAATTAACAGCAACGAATTGGAAGTTGTGAAGGGCTATGATTGCACACATCCCGAAGGTATTCGCCACATAAAAAGTATGACTTAGAACTTCAAGGTTTTCCGGACATTTAAATTAGTTAATTTTTTAATTTTTTAAAAATGCTGTGAAGTATTCATAGATTTGCGCTATTTCTCGAGATAGCTACCGACCACTTTTATTGGTAGAAATTCTGACTTGATTATGTTGAATTATAATTTTTAATTTTTTTTACGTATCAATAAGTACATAATTACAATAATTACTCTCCATTAAGTTCAAAAAACTCTATAAAAATCTAACATAATTTCCATATTCGAAATACGAAATATTATTTTGTGGATACTCATCATTGAATATATAACACTAAAAAACACCATCCATGTTTATGTTTTTGCTTTGCGAATTACACAAACCGGCCTATTCGAATCGCATAAACTTTATGCCACAAAGTACCCTGCAAGAGAGCACCTTTTTTAAGCCAGTAGACGTAGTACATATTGATTGTTAAACTAAAAACCATGACAACAAATCAAGGCATCTCTACTCAAACATGAGTATCTTAACCTAAAGAACGAAGTAATTGTGTGTGTGTGTGTGTGTGTATGTTTGTGTGTGTGTGTGTTGGTCCTCTAGAATCTATTTTGAAAAGAAGATTTATTTTAATAATTATTTTAAGTGATATGTGGAACCATGATTGGTAATTTCTCGGTAGATTACATTTCAACCGTACAATTTTTATTTTTAACTCGATTTGTGTGTGTGTGTGTGTGTGTGTGTGTGTGTGCGTGTCGCACCCACACACACAGATTTGAAGAATATTTATTCTATAAATTAAATAATCATAACCTTCATATATTCTTCAAACACACACCCATGTCATATACCCTCTCAAATTGTCAATTACTTTCGAACTTCTTTGTCTGTTTATTAAACTTGTATTTGAAATCATAATTTCTTCTTAACGTCTTGTCGTAGTTTCACAAAACTCGGCCACCTCAACCTTGTATTTTACAACCTTTACAACTGAGCCAAATTCTTCAACGCAATGTAATAATGTTTTATAATACATTTGCGTGTATTTTCTCTTTTATGCAAACTAACAACTGAACATTGTAGAATTTGATTTATAAAAATTAAATTTAAATCTAAATTCTGTTTAGTTTAAATTCACTTTGGTCATTATCTTAAAAGCTTACTTTTTTTACCTTTTAAATAGCAATCAAAATTAAAATGCAGAAAATCTTTTAAAACAGTAAAAATTCTCTGCTGATTTCTCTGTTTGAGAGATATCTCATTAACGCAACGCTGTGTAAAATCTCCAAAAAAATGGGTGTCACTAGCTATTCTCTTGCACTCAATTCCCGTCACTTACAGATAAAGACTGCAGAAGAATAAGACCATAATCAAATGACAACGACCTTATTATTAATCTAAAACCTGGGTTGCGTCTCTACACTATCCTCCTCAAACTTCTTCGGGTCCTCAGTCTTCGTAATGGAGTTATGTCCCTTAGAATGTCTGCTAAAATAGCTCAAGGCGTTTTTTTACTCACCAAAAATCTGTTCTTATCAGATGCTAAATAAAACTAATGGGTGACTCGGCTGTTTTATTCTAATTATATTGCGAACACGACTTATTCAAAACTTTTGACAGCACTCTCAATAAGAAAGAGATAGAAAGGAACAAAATGAATGTTTTTTTCTTTCTTTTTTTAATTCACGCAGAACTAAGTTGCGTTTTTGTTTTTTGAAATTATTTGTCGTGAATTTTATTCGCAGTATTCTCTAGCAGAACGTTCTGGCACAAAACATCAACTTTATTTTGAATCTTAACAGTCACCAAATCCGAGGCCGGTGTTCACAGCGATTTCGAATTTAAAAAAAAATAAAGAAAAATATAGTGTTCTCTGTTTGTTTCTTTTCTTTTTTACTTTAAAACAAACCTTATCGAATTTTCAGCGAATGCAGTAAATAGCACAAAACACAAATAATTTGAATTTAATGTAGGTAATATTTACTTTGTGTGAATAAATTTTAAAAAAAGATTTCATTTTAAGGAGCACCCATCCCACATAGAACAAAGCTCTCCACTCAAACACAACATAACATAGATTCTTTTAAGTTTTAACCTGAATGTCGTTGAAATGAATTTGACGTAAATCTACCTCCGTTTGGGGTAAAGATATAAATATTGCTGATAATCAGATGTAAATGACGAACAAAAGAAAAAAAACTGTCAAAAGTTTTAGAAATAATGTCTATTTGCAAAATGAAAAGGATTTAAGCAACAAAAAAAAAAAAAAAAAAAAAAACAGTCCATGATTTTTATTCTCTTTTTTCCACGAATTTGATGAAACAGAATATTTACATTCAAAATGACATCACGTTAAAAAGCAAAAAAAAAAAAAAAAAAAAGTAAAAAAAGAAAAAAGAAGACATCACATTCACAATTGTTGAGAAACAAATAACTCAACAAACCCATTTTAACCCAGTGTCCTCATTTGAGGACAGCATAAAAAACTGTAAAAAATAATGGGTATAAATCATTATTATATTTAAGTAGTGAGGACATATTGATTCACCAATAAAATTACCTTCTAAATATTGCCCGATTGGAAGAAAGATTCTTGTGATTTGTAAATAAATGTATTTAATGCTAAAACCTGAGGACACTAGGTTAAAATGTGTTAAGAATTCAATCTTAAACAGCAGTCTGATTGACGGACATGCTAACCATTGCTCTTTTTTTATGTGACATGTCCCTTCAGGACATTGAGGCGATCATAGCTTTCCACAACTTTCTATCTTTTGTAGTTCTTAGTACGGTTTGTCTTTTTATTATTTTTGCTAATCCCTGTTCTGCCAACTATTTCACAAACTCGTTAGGTAGGTTATTCGCTGCTTTACTCTCTCTCTCTCGCCTCCAATCCTGTAAGTTTTAATTTCTCCGAGCCATCCTTTCGCGTTATGTGACCTAGAAATTTTTATATCTTTCTGATCCTAAGTATAAATTTCTCTTATGCTTCAGCTTTCAGTTTCTTTAAAACTTCGTCGTTGCCCATGTGTTCAGTCAATGGAATTCTCAGCATCCTTCTGTAGAAGCACATGTCTGGTTTCTCAAGTCTCTTCTTCATTTTTGAAAAATTTATCGAACATAGGATGACCGATATTACATAACGGTTCAGTACTCTTTTCTTGATTTCTGAAATCTTGTCTCTTAATATTTTGCTGAGCTTTTATAAGGCTTCTTTCACTCTATTTCAATACGCCTTCGGATTTCGCTACAGCACTGTGTAAAACGTCCAACAAACTATTCAGGGGGAATTAGAATAAGGTACTGGTAGAGGGGACAGAGATTGGGAGAATAAGCTCTCTCAGCATGATTTGATGGCTTTTTTTCTTTCCATTATTATTTATTCAAATTGTAACAAACAATGATGTCAAAATAATGATTAAACGAGCCAAATTAACCGTTGAAAAGACGCTCTTCCAACTTTTTAAAACTGTTTCTTGAAATGCGAGTGTTTCATTTTCCACAATGCACAAATATATTTTCATGCTAAAAAATGAATTTAATAATAATAATAATAA
>JBBBDQ010030030.1:0-32500 GCA_037127315.1 Ascarosepion bandense
TATATATATATATATGTGTGTGTATGTAAAAATAAAATTTACTATATTTATGGAGGAAGAGTACTCAGTATAGACACTGGAATCAACACTGCATGGTGACTGTCAGTTTCACACATCAAGCATGGCCTAAAGATCTACATATGAAAAACTCCTCAATAGCATGTGTAATTCAAAGAACAGACAATAAATGAATATAAGTTCCAAGAAAACAAAATCTAATTATATTTCAAATCAATACAATGACAATACAGAGATGATCATCTTCAAATTTAAATATTAGCATCTGATATATTTAAATATTGAACTGAGCCTCTCTCATTCAACTTTTCAATGCTTTTGTCTCTCAGAAGTTTTTCCCATTTTCTGATTCAGTTACTCACTATTTGTATGTTATATATATATATATATATATATATATATATATATATATAACATACAAATACGAACTAATAAGTGGAGTGTAAAAAATTCTACCATATTTTTTTCTTGTTTTCTGTTTCAAATTTTCTTTTTTTTACGATTTATCATTTTAAAAATATTTGTAATTCATTCCAGGAATAATTATGACCCTACCGAAACTTGTTAAAATGTCCCCCTTCACCAAAAAATGCAATGACATTTTAATGAACGAAAAGGCTCGAGAAGTGAGAGTAGAAAGGGCCTATGTTGTTAAAGGTTCATGTAAAATTAAAAACCATTTGTGTTAATTACTTCCACTTGTGTTTCTGACACACTAAAATTATTTGCAATGCATTTACATTATATGTACAAAAACTTTAAACTGTCAGTAAAACATGCATTAATTTTTGATCAATGACAATCACTTTCATTTTGATATACAATACATTTCTATTTTATAATCATTAGCAATGTATTTATACAATTAAGGAAATCATCAAAAATTCTGATAAACTTAAAAAGTCATGGATCGATTTTTCATTGTACAACATTATAAACAATTCTCCCACACTTCTAAAACAATAAAATCAATATTTTTTTTTATTCTAACAAATATAGTCGCCTAATTATGATTAAAATTAATGCCAATCTAAAATTAATTCCAAATTTTTTTTTTTCCAATTTTTTACTAGTAGACCAGTATGTTTAAATACTGGCCTTGTAATGACCAAATCTCATCCGCAATAAAACTTCACCTCCTTTTCTATGTACCACATTGTTTCAGAACAGGGGGCCATCATGGCTCTTCACAACTTTCGATCTTGTGTGGCATTTAGCAGTTTTCTTTTTGCAAATGCATCCCTCCTAGTTCCACCATCCATTCACACAAACTCCCCAGTTAAGTGGCTCATTGTCTTTTCCTATTTCTATTGCCCTCATTATGCACTGTGAGGGTCCAAGTTCTCTTTCCACATTATGTATTCAAGGAATTTTAGGTCGGCAAATTGAAAAAAAAAAAACAGCCCTGATGAGCAACAACATTATAATGATAACTCAGAAAAATTTGAAGTCGGCATGAACTTGCTCAGTTAACATGACAAATCCTTTGCTTTATATATATATATATATATATATATATATATACACATATATATATATCTCCAAGTAAATAAGGAACAAAGAAAAAATTGACACCATTCAAAACATTAATTTAAAACAGTGCTCGATATACAATGTAGAGCTGTGGATACTTACTACAAATTATAGTTTACAACATGTACAAATTATTATCTACTACAAATATATATATATATATATATATATATACTTATAAATTATATAGTTTAAAACATGTACAAATCATTATCTACTACAAATATATAATGTATATATATATATATATACTTATAAATTATAGTTTAACACATGTACAAATTATTATCTCCTACAAATATATATATACTTATAAATTATAGTTTAAAACGTACAAATTATTATCTCCTACAAATATATATATATATATATACTTATAAATTATAGTTTAAAACATACAAATTATTATCTCCTACAAATAAATATATATATATATATATATATATATATATATGCTTATAAATTATTGTTTAAAACGTACAAATTATTATCTCCTACAAATATATATATATATATATATACTTATAAATTATAGTTTAAAACGTACAAATTATTATCTCCTACAAATATATATATACTTAAAAATTATAGTTTAAAATGTACAAATTATTATCTCCTACAAATATATATATACTTATAAATTATAGTTTAAAACGTACAAATTATTATCTCCTACAAATATATATATACTTATAAATTATAGTTTAAAACGTACAAATTATTAACTCCTACAAATATATATATATATATATATATATATATATACTTATAAATTATAGTTTAAAACATGTACAAATTATTATCTACTCCAAGTATATATATACTTATAAATTATAGTTTAAAACATGTACAAATTATTATCTACTACAAATATATATATATATATATATACTTATAAATTATAGTTTAAAACGTACAAATTATTATCTCCTATATATATATATATACACACTTTAATAATTTAAAACATGTACAAATTATTATCTACTACAAATATATACTTATAAATTATAGTTTAAAACGTACAAATTATTATATCCTATATATATATATATATATATATATATATATATATATATATACACTTATGAATTATAGTTTAAAACATGTACAAATTATTATCTACTACAAATATATATATATATACTTATAAATTATAGTTTAAAACATGTACAAATTATTATCTACTACAAATATATATATATATACTTATAAATTATAGTTTAAAACATGTACAAATTATTATCTACTACAAATATATATATATATACTTATAAATTATAGTTTAAAACATGTACAAATTATTATCTACTACAAATATATATATATATATATATATATATATATATACTTATAAATTATAGTTTAAAACATGTACAAATTATTATCTACTATATATATATATATATATATATATATATATATATATATATATTAGCAGTATAGCCCGGCGTTGCTCGGGTGTAATGAAAGCTTTAAAATTAATCCATGGTCCTGGAGCTCAGATGCTTTGGACGTTGGCACGAAAGACTAAAAAGCAATAGTTGTTTCCGGTTAAAGTGAAACCGTAGACTGAAAGAAAAATGAATGGATGTAAGTCAAATTTTGATTTTCTGGTATCGATATCAAATAAGTTTTTTTTTTCACCATAAACTGAAATTTGCAGGTTAAATAAGTCTTCTGAGTAAATGGTATCATGATGAAGACTAAGAACTACAATTATACCTACTTAGAGCCAAACCCAAAGCAAAAACTAAAATAAAAGGGTTGATAAAAATACAGACATACAGGCAGATAAACAGACACACACACACACACAAACACCTTGCCTTTTATATATATATTTATATATATATATATATATATATATATATATATATATATATATATAAAATCGATTTTCTGCACTATTGTAAGAACTGCAACCTTGAAACTTCTGAATATCGTTTCTTATGTCTTTGTCTATGAGTGTATCGAATTTGATTAAAATCGAACCACTATATCACCCGATATTTTCGATTATCGATTCGATATTTATTGGGGGTACCTCAACACAAAATCTAGCTAAGAACACTCGCAGATGATTATAGTACAAATGTATAAATTTTCAAGAAAATCGGTTCAGCTGTTTTGGAGTCTATAGGTAACAGACACACACACACACACACACACACACACAGACAAAGTTCCATTTATAAATAATTTTAGATATGACATCAATTGCCATCTTTTATCTCCTTGATTCCCATCTTTGTTATCCTTTCCCCATGACCCCTTTTATCTTGTTCTCCTTTGTTTTTTTTTACCCCGCTCTCTTCTCACTGTAACCACCTGTGCATTAGTTATGTTACTACCTTGCTTGGGGTGAAATGATTATAAAATATTTGTGTCCATGCATTTTAGATAGAGTGTATCTGTAAAAAACAATTTTAGATAAAGTGTATCTGCAAAAAACAAAAAGAAAACTTATCTTAGTAAAAGCATTTCATCCTCTTAGCCTTGATAAAGTCCCTCAGAGAATGAAACATATTGAGTCAGATAAGTTTTTCTTTTTTGTTTTTATAGAGAGAGGGAAAGGGTAAGATTAAGTAAAATAAGCTCAAGGTATCAAAGCAACAGGAAGGACTAAAAGTTTTTAACTTGAAATGACCAGATCATATCCTTAAAAAAAAAAATGATCTTTAATGGGCCATATTCTTTCAAGATGTTGGTGATCATGGGTCTCCATAATTAACTGTCCTTTGTAGCTCTTTGTTTTTTAACAAAAAAAAAAAAAAGCAAAGAAAAAGTGCCCTATATTTAAAAGGGTTTTTTTTAACAACAGATTTGGAGGAGGATCTTTTTAAAGGACAGATTTGGGATCAGTTCTTTTTAAACAACAGATTTGGGGGGGAACTTTTTAAATTAAAGATTTAGAGGTTTTTTTTTTTTTTAAAGTAAAGATTTAGAGGAGGGTCTTTTTAAAGGACACATTTAGGGAAAGTCTTTTTAAGGATAGATTGGCTTATGAAGAACAGTTTTATTTTATATGTGTACAAGAATATTTGGTCATTATTTCAGTTTTTACCTCTGACCCCCTCAACACTCATTCTGGTTCCTGCAGTATCAACAAGATATGTCTATTTTAACATTTCATATCACTTCATATCATGTGGATTATTTGAGGTAACAAGTAAGCTCATGAATTCTTCATTAATTAAATTATTTCATGTTTCCAGCATAAAGCGGTCGATAATGTAACTATATCAAGATATTGTGCAGCTAAATTAAAAGCTGTAACTAGGCGTAGTTGTGAATGGGAGAAGGACTGAGGGGTGCACCACTGCTGGGTTGTGCTAAGGGTATTCACTGGCCTTAATCCAGCCACATTTATGTACACACACACACACACACAACAACTCTAAAGTCTGAGTACTTTTAGCAAAACAGGAAAATTGAATGTATGTAAAGTTTGTCACATGGCCAAGTGCATTAGCACACTGACCACGAGATCTGAGACTGAATAAGGAAATGACTTCTTGATGATATCTGTGAGGAGATGATCCTGTTGGAGTTTTTTTTGGGTATGGTTGTATACAGGTGAGACAGCCATGGGCTGACTCATTTTATAGTTCACCAATAGAAAGGTCAACCAATCAGAAGGCCCAAAATGTTCAATGCGAAGTGGATAAAGCAAACATATTTTCCAGAGTATTGGCGATATAATCCGATTGAGTAGAGTGTCTGATTCGTGAGTGTTAATCTTTGACATTGTTTCATTGAACAGATTATGTACTGCACTGTATTCTATATTCATAAACTATGGTGGACATAGTCAATAGATCCCAGTGTGTGGCACCATTGGGGAGTGCCTGATAAACATTACATGGTTTGACCCATGCCTTGTGAGTGAAAGTAGGTAGAAGATGCAGCTCAGAAAACATTGATGGTTATTCTAGCACAAAATTACAAGTCAACACCTAATGGGTTAAATAATGAGCTCCTTAGAGAATGTGCATGGGTGGTGCAGTGGATATCAGCTTGGAATGAGAAATTGGAGAGCTGAGTTCAAATTCCAGTTGAATTTGTTGCATTAACTTATGCACAAATACTCTTGGTAAAGATATTAATCCATCATTTTTCCACTCAGCCATGGGTTAAATAGTAGAAAAGATTAAGTTCTATAGCCTTGGTTTGGCAACCATTCTACCAAAGAAAATAATGGCAACCTACTGTGGGAAAATCTTCTACCAGTTAGTCATGTTGTTTTCAAGACATGATCACCTAGATGTGTATATTGATTGACGGAGCCTTATGTACTTTGATTTATTTAAATTATTGTCATTATTACAGACATCACATTTTGACTCAGGACTCTCTGGCCATCTTCAAATATCCATTACTTTTTATCATGGTGCTATTTTTATCTCTGTGATGCCAGTCCGTGATTGTTCCTGCTAAACCAGAGTATGAAAAGAAATTGAAATCGTATTCAAAAGTCAGATAGTTTCAATGTTTGGCTATCAGGGCAGAAATGAAAATTTTGCCTTTGATTTTTAGGAAAAAGAATTACCAATACACCTTAACTTATTGAAACTATTGCTCTCATTTGTAATTACTATAGATGATATGATACAGCATTTTGGCCAATTTTTCGAAAACCTCAAAATGATTAAAATTCTTCTAAAAGAGAAATAAGATTTATCGCAGCTCAAATTTCAGTTGAATTCATTTCATTTATGTATTCACAAATACCCTTGGGAAAGATATTAATCCACCTCTCCTCCCTCCAGATATGGATTAAATAACAGGACAGACTAGGTTCTGTCACCTTGTTTGGCAACCTACTGCGGGAAAATTTTCTGCCTCATCAGTCTCAATGAGACATGATCACCCAAATGTGTATAATTAACTGACTGACTGATTTATCATAGAAATAACAAAATGTGATTATGATTCCTGCAGAGTAATAAAATTGTTGAGATCACTGAATACATTTCAAGAAGATAATCTATCTAAATCTAAGCTTATTTATAAATGGAACTTTGTGTGTGTGTGTGTATGTGTGTGTGTGTATCCGTTACTTATAGACTCCAAAACGGCTGAACCAATTTTCTTGAAAATTTACACAGTTGTACTATAAGTGTCTGCGAGTGTTCTTAGCTATGTTTGGTTTCAAGGTACCCCCAATAAATATCGATCATTAAATAAATCAGGTTATAGAAGGAGTGGTCCAATTTTAGTCAAATTTGATACGCTCATAGACAAAGACATAAGAAACGATATTCAGAAGTTTCAAGATTGCAGTTCTTACAATAGTGCAGAAAATTAGATATCAATACCAGGAAATCAAAATTTGATTTACATCCATTTATTTTTCTTTCAGTCTACGGTTTCACTTTAATTGGAAAAAACTACTGCTTTTTAGTCTTTCGTGCCAATGTTTAAAGTGTCTGAGCTCCAGGACCATGGATTAGTTTTAAAGCTTTCATTACACCCAAGCAATGCCGGGCCATACTGCTAGTGAAAACTAAATGTAATAACTAAATTTTATGCAAATCTTCAGAGTCAGCTTCTGGTAAAATTGGGGTGGCATCTTCTGTGTAAATGTGAGAGAGTGAGCAGCCATTACCAAGAAGTTTTCATTTTTTTTTTCTTTTTTTTCTTAATAATCATATTGTCCCAAGCAAGGCATTTTACTGCCACTGTTTTGCAGGGGGTTACATAGGAGGAAAGTTATAAGAAAGACTGACAGGTTATAGCGGGTGTCAAGACGTGGGTAAGAGAAGGATCGGAATACTGATGAGTGCGGAGTGGATGGAGAAGGGAGCATGAGAGAGAGGATGCAGGTTAGTGACATATGAGATGACTATTGACTTTACATTTAAGATAGATACTAGCAGACATAGATAGATAGATAGATACTAGCAGACATAGATAGATAGATAGATACTAGCAGACATAGATAGATAGATAGATACTAGCAGACATAGATAGATAGATAGATAGATACTAGCAGACATAGATAGATAGATAGATAGATACTAGCAGACATAGATAGATAGATAGATACTAGGCAGACAGATAGATAGATAGATACGAGCAGACATAGATAGATAGATAGATACTAGCAGACATAGATAGATAGATAGATACTAGCAGACATAGATAGATAGATAGATACTAGCAGACATAGATAGATAGATAATAGCAGACATAGATAGATAGATAGATACTTAGCAGACATAGATAGATAGATAGATAGATTAGCAGACATAGATAGATAGATAGATAGATACTAGCAGACATAGATAGATAGATACTAGCAGACATAGATAGATAGATATCAGGCAGACATAGATAGATAGATACCAGCAGACATAGATAGATAGATAGATACTAGCAGACATAGATAGATAGATAGATAGATAGATAGATACTAGCAGAGAGAGAGAGATAGATAGATAGATAGATAGATAGATACTAGCAGATAGATAGATAGATAATGAAAGATAGATAGATAGATGATTAGTAGATATAGATAGATACATACTATATATATAGATAGATAGATACTAAGAAACAGATAGATAGATAGATACTAGCAGACATAGATAGATAGATACTAGGCAGACATAGATAGATAGATGGACAGACATAGATAGATAGATACTAGCAGACATAGATAGATAGATAGATACTATGTAGATACATAGATAGATAGATAATTAAAGATAGATAGATAGATAGATACGGACAGACATAGATAGATAGATAGATACGTAGTAAGACAGATAGATAGATAGAGACACAGTAAGACATAGATAGATAGATAGATGGACAGACACAGATAGATAGATACATACATAGATAGATAGATAGATTAGCAGACATAGATAGATAGATAGATACTAGCAGACATAGATAGATAGATAATAGCAGACATAGATAGATAGATACTAGCAGACATAGATAGATAGATACTAGCAGACATAGATAGATAGATACTATATATAGATAGATAGATAGATACACAGACAGAGATAGATAGATACACAGGCAGACATAGATAGATAGATACTAGCAGACATAGATAGATAGATAATACATAGATAGATAGATACATTAGCAGACATAGATAGATAGATACTAGCAGACATAGATAGATAGATAGATAGATAGAGACAGACAGACATAGATAGATAGATAGATACTAGCAGACATAAATAGATAGATAGATACGATGGACATAAATAGATAGATAGATTTTTTTTTATAATCATATCGCCCCAAGCATGGTATTTTATTGTCACTGTTTTGCAGGGTGTTACATTGGGGGAAAGTTATGATAAAGAGTGACAGATTATAGGCGGTGTCAGGAAGTGGGTAAGAGAAGGATGAGAACACTGATGGAGTGGACAGAGAAAGGAGCATGAGAGAGAGGATGCAGGTTAGTGAGATAGAAGATGACTATTGACTTTACATTTAAATGCTTGGAGATTGTAGCTGTTGGGAAAGCAAGTAAATGGAAGAGAATTCCACAGGTGGGAAGTGCGAGAAAAGAAGCTGCTGGAGTAGAATTTGTGTTTTTCTTTTTTTTTTTCAATCATTTCACCCCAAGCAAGGCATTCCACTGCCACTATAGCGCAGGGGGTTACATAGAGCGATTGGATATAGGAAATATCAGAAGGAGGGTGATAGACGAGTAAGGAGGTACATAGGAAGAGTGTTTGAGAGAATGGGTGTGAGTTAGTGTGTTAGGAGGTGTTTATTGACCTTACATTTAAACTCCTGGAGGTTGTAGCCGTTGGGGAAGCAAGTATGTGGAAGGGAATTCCACAGGTGGGAAGTGCGAGAAAAGAAGCTGTTGGAGTAGAAATTGCGATTACATTTTATCAGTTTCACTGTAAAAGGGTGGGACCTAGTTGCTAATCTAGTATCTCTTGCAAATTCGTACCTAGGGGGCACCAGTGATCTAAGTTCATCTGAGCAGAAGCCGTGAAAGTATTTATTGAAGAGGCACAGGGAAGCCATGTCATGCCTGTGAGAGAGTGACTGCAGGAGGTCAGCCAAGTCGGTATCGATCACATTACAGATTCTCTGTTGTATTTTGTCAAGAACCCCCAGGAGAATAGCAGGGGCACCCGACCAGATGTGGCAGCAGTATTCAATACACGGGCAGATGGTAGATTTATATAGGTGCAGGATAGATTCAGACGGAAAAAAACTTCTGGGCCCTGCACAGAGAACCGACTTTCATAGCAGCGGATTGAGCAATGGATTCAATGTAGTCATTCCACTTGAGGTCTGCTGAGAGATATATACCAGGCTTTAGACAAGAATGGTGAAGCCCGAACCATTGCCTTGGATATATCTACGGAAACTGCAAAGCTATGGTATAACTGGACTTTTGTTGGACCTAATCCAGTCATTCCTCTCTACCTGCACATTAAAGGTGGTATTAAACGAACATGCCTCCCAGAACTACCCTACAAACGTGGATGTCCCTCAAGGCTCTATCCTAGGTCCTACGCTCTTTCTGATGTATATCAATGATCTTCCCAATGCCATAACATCCCAAGTAGGCATGTATGCCGATGACACCACAGTTTACTCTCGCCTCGATCAAAAATCTGGTGTGAGCGACAAGGTGAACCTCGCTGTCGAGCTTGAAAAGGACCTCCAATCCGTGGTGGATTGGGGTAAGAAATGGCTCGTAAATTTCAATTCTTCCAAAACGAAGCTGCTATCAATTAACCACCATAGACAACCGCACCTACCTCCCATTAGCATGGAACAGGCTTGCCTCCCAGAGAGTAAAACACTACGCCTCCTATTTTATTGGTTTCACAGTTAAAGGGTGGGACCTAGTTGCTAATCTTGTGGCTCGAGTGAATTTATATATGGGGGCACCAGTGATTTAAGTTCATAGGAGTAGAAGCCATGAAAGTATTTGTAGAAAAGATGCAGAGAAACCACTTTGTGCTGGTGAGAAAGTGACTGTATCTGACCTGCCAAGTCGAGATTGATCACATTACAGATTCTCTGTTGGATTTTATCAAGGACACCTAGGTGGATAGCATCTAATATAATCTTTACAAAACAGATTTTGCTCTTTCATTGGTGTTTGTTTGTTTTTTCCTTATAATTGTTTCATTAAATCATTTGACATTGCACTTAAACCATTGGAAATTGCAGCTATCAAGAAAACAACAATGTGGAAGGGATTGTGAAAAAAAGAAAGTGTGAAAAAATAAAACTGATAGAGAAGAAGGGGTGGTTACATTTGCTTATTTTGAGAGTAAAAGAGTGAGACCCAGTTGCCAATCTTGTTGCACAAGTAAATTCATGAGGGTAGTGACTGAAATTATTAGCACTACACAAATAATGAAATATATATTTCATATACATATCTGTTTTTATTTATCATTTTCTATTTACTTTTATAAATTATCTGCTATAAAAACTTTTTAGTCGATCATTCTATAAATAAAATAATTTATCAGTAATAAATTAATTTATCAGTAAGACAAATTTACACTATTTGTATTTGGACTATTGTTCTCAGCTTTGTCTTTGTGATTTCGGGCCCTTCTCAGATGTACATTTATCTGGATAACCTACATGGAATTCTGAACTAAACCCTTTATTTAATCTATAGGGAAGATTCTTCTCGCTCTGCTGCTTATGTCTAAGGATATTGTCTAGTTCTTATTTTTATTTAGTACTAATTAGTTATTGCTCACTTGTTTCCACTGAGTGCAAGTACACACTATCTGACCCAGAAATTTAATACACAACCCCTATGTCACCAGCAAGACAATGGCCTAGTGAGTAAAAGTGTTGGTTTGTGAATTTGGTGGGAGAGTGGATGTGAGTTCAATCTGTACGCTGGGTATTTTTTCTTTTTTTTTACACATCTTATATTAACAGTGGTCACACATGTATTCTTTTAAGTGTTTGTGTTGGAAAGGCTTAGTAAATAGGAAGCCACTCATTGATCATCAATGGCTTTTTATAACAAAGGCTTGTTCAAAATGAACAGTTTTGTTTGGTATAGCAAGTGTCCGAATGAGATTCAACTGAGAATAGACAGAATTTTAAAAAAAAGCAATGACTCATTTTTAATTTAAACCAGGTCTACGAAAATTGGGAAATTAAGAAGAAACAAAATATAATTTTACATATCACAATCATAAATCTCATGACATAACGATAATGTCTACATTTCTGAGATAAGGTATTTCCATTACTTATATTGTCACTGGATCCAACTGACATCTTTATCCACTGGGCTAAACTGATATTTTCATAACTGAAACAAAGTAATTTGTCCTCAAGGGTACATTGCCAATTGGATAAAAGTGTTGGCTGTGAGTTCAATATGGAATGAGAACAATCTACCCCAGTGATGAAAAAAAAGGGTTCAGTTCAAACTTCCAGTCATCTGAAGAAGATCAGAGTCTACAATGGCCGAAACATTGTGAATATAACAATAATGCAGTTTAAACAATGTAAACAACCTCAGAAATATGTTTATTACTTTGAAAATTTTGAATTTTTGTCTTTTTTTGCTTATATTTTTCTCTTTTGAAATATATTTTGAAAAGTAATTTTAACATTAGTTTGAGCACCAAATTTTAACTGAGTAGGCTGACTGCAGAAAAGTGAAACTGCAGTTGATGATCCACAAGGTCCTCACTGTTAGTACTTCTGTGGCTCATGGGGTTCTTCTGTACTGTTAAATGAGATGAAAAAAAATTTCTTAAATAAATCTAGATGGAAATTTTAAATGGTAGATTCAAAAGATAAACCTCCCCCACCCCCGCTCTTCAGCAATTTTAGTTAATAATCAAATAATCTTTAGCTAATGAGACATCATGTGTTGACAGGCTGAATAAAAGCTCTATAACCACACCCTTTCCTTCTGCTCTTGCTTTACACCCTGCCTAAGAAAACTCCACCCAAACCCAAAGAGATGATTAACCCTTGGCCTGTCAAAAAATTAGTTTGATTTAATAATAAAACTAATCTTTGAATTGATCAGTTTTTAAAAAACGAGAAATATTCCCTTGTTTATTGATATTGTTCTGCTAGTATATCAACACAATTTCTACCAGCATTTGTGTATCTATCTATAACAGAACAAATAAAATCTCCAGTTATTTATTATAGAATGTTATATGTAAATTCACAGATCTTTTTGTTAAGAAGGACGTTATTATAATCATTAAAACCATTTTTTTTTAAACTGCGTACCTTAAAAAAAAAAAAAAAAAAAAAAAGAAAGTTTCAAGATTGCTGCTAGAAAAGTTGCTTCCCTGTGCCATGCTAAACAATTTTATTTCCAGAATCTATCTTACATATTTATAAGTCTATCATTTGACAATGATTTGAATATTGCTGCTAAATATGGTCTGGTGTTCCTGCTATATATTTAGAGTTTCTTGATAAAATACAAAGGAGAATCTGCAATTGAAGAAACTGACATTCCAGCTTCAGTCACCTTCCCACAGCCTTAATGTTCTTTCCACCTACCATCTTCTATAAATACGTTTATGGTAATTGTCCTGATTAACTTTCCTTTATGGTACCTAGACATGACGAATTTAAGCACAGTACTACACTAGCTGATAGGTCACATCATTTTACAGTTGAAATGGCTAACTGCAACCATAAATTCTTTGCTAAACGTTTTTCTTTTGCACTTCTTACCTGTGGGACTCTCTTCCGACTTCTTGATTCCCTATCAACTACAATCTTCAAAAATTAAATGCAATGTCAATTGATATCTACTGTCTTCTTGATTCCTTATTTTATTGTGCTTACTCCTTTTTTTTCCCCTCAAACTTTCAGACTCAGTAACCTCTTGTGTGTTAATGGTCTTATTAGCTTTTCAGGGTAAAATGATTTTAGAAAAATACACACACACACACACACAGACATATATATATATATATATATATATATATATATATATAATGAACATAAGTTGGATGTTTTTATAAACCCATTGATAATATTATATTTTGAGGCTCCCTTTTTGACCACTCCTCAGACCAAATTTATACAACAATGAATGGGTTAAAATTATCCAGATAAAAAGAATCAAGTAAAAAGGAAAAAGAAAAAAAGAAAAAGAGAAGAAAAAATAGGAGAAAAGAGGTTAGTTCAACAGCGTTGGATATTAGCTGGATATGATATCTAGATGACAAGACGGCCTTGGCCTAGATTTACTGTACTTCTTTTAATAGAAAAACAAGAAATTTGCAGAAATCTTTAAATTTATAAAACCACCAAAAAAAAAAAAAAAAATTTTTTTTTTCAGTTTTTTCACAATAAATGTTCCAGTGTTTCACTATCACTATACCAAATGTTCTAATCAGTTACATTCCTTTGTCTCATTAGTTCATACTTCAAACTTCACAGCTAGGACCCACCAAGCTATATTCACAGTGACAACTCATCCCCCATCATGTTCATTTAATAAGAAGTAGTTCTAAAGACAGTTTCATCCTAGTCTTGTTACTTTGTGGAACAGACTCCCAAGAGGATGCTTTTCTGACCATTACAATCTTAACTACTTCATATCTGGAGTTGCATATTATCTATCCTACATACACTTATAACATGCACTTTTTGCTTCCTTCCTTACAGCAATCCTACTCTACCTTGAGTGAGCCTTTGGTCTTGTATTGGGTGAACTAAATTTTAAAAAAAATATATATTACCTTGAATTTTTACTCGATAAAACATTGTCAACCATTATTAATTTTTAAGTAATATTTCTTTCATCTTAACTAACCTTACATCTGAACAAATCTTTCATCATTACAACTAATCAGAATGTCATCCTATGGCCGTTAGTTTTAATATGAATCATTGTCAGCTTTTATTAATTTTTAGCTAGTATTTCTTTCATCTTTATTTCAGTTGCTTTACATCCTCGACCATTTAGACTATCAGTCTATGTCTATCAGTAATGATATTATCTTGAATCTTTATTAAATAAAGCACTGTCAGCCATTATTAATTTTTGACTCATATTTCTTTTTTTTCCCTAATTTGAGTAGCTCTTGATTGCAGCTGCTCAGGCTATCAGGGCTATCAGTAAACAACACAAATTGCAAAGTAAGTGTAGTATTTACTGAACTCACCTCAGCTCATGCCTGAACAGACTTCAGAGAAGCCAGATCAAAGTTGATCAAAATCAGGGGATGGAGATTTACAATTCTCTCATAGGTGTACACATGATCAACCCAAATTTACTTGAAATGTCTATGTGTGAAAGAAACATATAAGAGATAGATATAAAAACAACCACCCCAGAGACGACACTCTCATAAATCTTGGTAAGAATGTAGAACCCAGAGTTTAACAAAGCTGCATACACATGCTTTCATTAATCATGACAACAATATTTTTTTTTTTTAATAATTGTGTGGCCCCAAGCAAGGCATTTTACTGCCACTGTTGTGCAGGGGGTTACATAGAAGGAAAGTTATGAGAAAGAGTGACAGGTTACAGAGGGTGTCAGGAAGAGTGTATGAGAAGGAATAAAATACTGATGAGAGTGGGGTGGATGGAGACAAAAGCATGAGAGAGAGGATGTAAGTTAGAAATACAGGAAATGACTATTGACTTTACATTTAAGTTCTTGGAGATTATAGCTGTCGCGAAAGCAAGTATATGGAAGAGAATTCCACAGGTGGGAAGTGCGAGAAAAGAAAGCTGATGAAGTAGAATTTGCGTTTACAATTTATTGGTTTCACAGTAAAAGGGTGGGACCTAGTTGCTAATCTTGTGGCTCAAGGAAATTCATATATAGGGGGAACCACTGAGCTAAGTTCATCGAAGTAGAAGCCGTGAAAGTATTTGTAGAAGAGATACAGGGAAGCCGCACTGCATTGGTGAGAAAGCGACTGAATCCTGCCTTACATAGCCCCCTTGCACATCAGTGGCATTACCGCCTTGCTTGGGGTGATACGATTAAAAAAAAAAGACGGGATCAAACATATTACAGATTCTCCGTTGGATTTGGTTGAGGACACCGAGATGGATAGCAGGAGCACCCGACCAGATATAGCAGCAATATTCAATGCATGGGCGTATGGTAAATTTGTATATATGCAGGATTGTTTCAGACAAGAAAAACTTCCTGGCCTTACACAGAGAACCGACTTTCTTAGCAGCGGATTTAGCTATGGATTCTATATAGTTATTCCACTTGGAGTCTGATGTGAGAGTTAATCCAAGGAGGCGCAGTGTTTTACTTTCAGGGAATCTAGCCTGATCCATGCTCATGGGTGGGAGGAGCAATTGTCTGTGGTGGTTATTAGATAGCAGCTTTGTTTTGAAAGCATTAAAATTTACTAGCCATTTCTTACCCCAGTCTACCATGGATTGGCAGTCCTTTTCAAGCTCGGCAGTGAGGTTTGCTTTGTCAGCCTCGGCAGATCTTTGATCGAGACGAGAGTAAACTGTAGTGTTGTTAACGTATATGCCCACTTGGGATCTTATTACATCGGGGAGATTGTTAATGAAGATCAGGAAAAGCGTAGGGTCTAGAATAAAGCCTTGAAGGGCACCTGTGTTCGTGTGATAATATTGGGAGACTTGTCCCTTCAATACTACCTTCATGAAAGATTTGAAAGGAATGACTGGATGAGGTCAAACAATTGTCCAGTTATACCATAGCCCTGCAGCTTGCATAGAAGGCCAGCATGCCAGACTGTCAAACGCTTTGGAGATGTCAAGGGCAACAGTTTGGGCTTTGCTGTTTTTGTCAAGGGCCTGGTGTATATATTCAGGGATGGTCGTGAGCATATCAGCAGTAGACCTGGTGAAGTGGAAGCCATACTGTTTGTCAGAGAAGAGTCTGTGGGCTGTGAGATGTTGTACCACCTCGGCATTGATGATAGCTTTGAACACTTTGCCAAATATCGAAAGAAGGCTGATAGTGGAATCAGAATGTTCACCAGTACTTTTATATATAGGAACCACGAAGAAGGATTTCCAGCAGGCAGGAAAGCAAGAAGCAGAGAGGCAGTAGTTATAGAGTTTAGAGAGACAGAGGAGAGTTCAGGAGCACATTTCTTTAGGACAATGATTGGTATTCTGTCGCCATAATGGGGAGTCAAGCTTAAAAATTATTTTGGAGACCACTAAGGGAAAAATTAGTATATCAGTCAGTTGGGCTTGGATTTGGAGAGACAAGTCCGGTGTCGAGTTAGTGGAGAATCTGCGAGCCAAGTACTCAGCCTTGTCTGTTGAAGAGGTGAGGACCTCAAATTTGTTGATTAGAGGGGGGATTGAGGGCTTACTGCTTTTCAGCATGCTTTTACAGAGCCTCCAGTAGTCTTTGGAGCTGAACTTATGGGATGCTATGCACTGCTTCAGTCTGGCTGCAAACATCAGCCTAGCTCCTTTAAGTACTTTCTTGCACTCATTGTGAGCCGAGGCTAAAAGGCACCTGTTATGGTCCGACGTGTGACTCCGGTAAAGCCGAAAGATGTGATTTCAGTGGATGATGGCAGTTGAGCAGGCAGGGGAGAACCAGGGGGATGAGTGGGGTTTAAGTCTCAACTTAATGGTAGAGATGAAAGCATCAATACCAGCCTTAACCCAAGAGGATACCTCAGCTGCGCAGTCTTCAACAGGAAGGCTAAATACTTTATTTTAGAGATGTCACTCAGGAAATCGCGGAACAAGTCCCAATCAGTAGAAGAATTAGCTTTTGGCAAGATTTGAACCCCTTTTGTTTTAGGAAACCCATTTTCTTGTAAGGACTGTTCTACCACTAGAGCTATGAGAGCTTCTAGTTGACAGTAGATCAAAGCAAATCTTTTAAACTTACAATATATTCTTGAATATAGTATGATTTTTTTTGTGATTTTTTTTTTACACATAAAATAAGGAGTCGTAGCATACACAGGTAATCTTTTTTTTTGAAGAGATTAAAAATGATGTATTTTTAGTGACCAGTTGTGCAAGGCATAGATAATTTTTTACAAGGGTTAAAATTCAAGCAAAAAAGAAATCAGGGGGTTGCACTACACATGAAATTGGCTTATACAAAATATATACGGCACTCATTATTTTTTCTCATGACCACTCAGGACTACATTTGATAGTGTTTTTATGAAGAGATGCTGAAAAATGTTCAGCCTATGTCAGCTGTATAGAACTGCTTTCTCAGATCAATGATTAAAAATGGCTTTGAACAAGTGAAGCCTGGTGGTCTTGGTAAAGATTGCCCCGCTTCAAATGCTATAGACTGGCATGGACAGAATAACAAAATACTGTATCAGATACCAGAAATGACATCACTTGGGAACTTTCAACAGCAGCGATGCCTAAAAAGGATATCACATGAAACTTGATGAAAATTAATGATATAATACAGAATTTAATATACCATACCACTTCATGTGCGTTGTGGCGCAGTGGATATCGACTTGGAACGAGAAATCGGAGAGCCGAGTTCAAATTCCAGTTGAATCCATTGTATTCACTTACGCGCAAATACCCTTGGAAAAGGTATTAATCCGTCTCTTCCTTCCAGTTATGGGTTAAATAACAGGACAGATTGGGTTCTATAGCCTTGGCTGGCAACCAGTCTACCGCAGAAAGCAATGGCAACCTACTGCCGGATAATCTTCTGCCCAGTCAGTCATGTCTCGAAAGAGACATGATCGCCCAAGCGTGTATCACGTATGGCACTTAACTGACTGACCACTTCAAACAAAAGGTTAGAAAGAAAATCCCAGTAATTAATGAAAATGGTTACTGGACTAGAAACTTATTTTTCTGAAAAATATTTTGAAAAAAAATATTTTATAAATTTCAACCAAAAGTAGTACAACGTGCTCAGTCAATTAATGCTAAATGTTTGCTTGTAAGGAAACAGCTAATATTACTAGCACCATAATCACAATGATCAAGATTTATAACCATATCCTGCAGAAACAAGGGTTCTCATATAATCAAGTAATGTTGAACTTTGTCCGTAGTTAGACAGGTGACTACTTGGGAATAACAGGTGCTGCAATATTATACGTGGGGTGGTTTAAAGGATAATGTCTTAGAATTATTAATCAGAGTGCCAAGTTCCAATTCTATTTGGGTTGGTTATATTCACTTGTGCACAAATACTGTTGGTATGAATCCACCTCTTCTCCTCCTAGCTATGGGTTAATTAATAAGACTTGTATCTTTAAATCATAATCTCCCAAAAACAAATTCTTACAATCTAAAAATATTTCTAGCTTTAAATAACCTTCATAGGGTTGATAAGCCATATTAAAACAAATCAATCAATCAATCAATGGGGGAAAAAAAAATAGAATTTTCCAGAGTAAGAATAAGCAGTGACAAAAAATAAATGATGTGATTGTGTTTTAGGAGAAATTACTCATGAAGCAGAAAGAAAAGTGCAAATGATTGACTGACATGTGTTCTTGCTTGTGAAAGATGAGCAAATAAAACCAATGAGTGAAAAAAAGGAAACAAATTGGAACATTTAGCATGTTTTCTGCTTGACTGGACTAAAAAGAGAAAATATTAAGCGACAGAGATTTATATTAATAGTTAAAACATCTTGGTCTTTTATTCCATCATGAGTCAACGTTCCTTGAGACATGAATCAGAAAAGGGGTCATTGGTGGACCTTGGATCACATTTGACTCACCCTCTGTGCAGCTCAGCAATTTGATGATTTGAGTTTTTATATGTGTGGGATTCTATTTCAATATCTTTCTATATTTATGAGATAAGGTATTGTAACTATTTACACTATTTACATTGTTTAGACTGCTGTCCTCATCTTTGTCGCCATGTTCACCTTCAATATCTGTCAATATTTCTGAGATGAGTGAGGTAATTATTTACATTATATACATTGTTTAACCTGCGGTCTTCATCTTTATCGCCATATTTACCTTCAGTATTCAACAATATTTCTCAGATGAGGTATTGTCATTATTTACATTGTTCAGACTGTTGTCCTCATCTTTGTTTAACATGTAACATATGAGCTGATTCCTTTAGTTTTTATATGCTGAGCCACAAAAATCTCCTAAGCTAGCCAAGCATTGAAATGAATACAATATGGAAACCAGCAATACAAAATGCTAGAGAAAACCAATTATAAACATCAAGATGAGTTGTAGTTAAAGAAATTGAAATTGATATATTAGATTTATAAATCCCAAAAATTCATACACTGATGTTGTCAAAGACACATGGTAAGTGGATAAAAACTTTGACTGGATCCAGTGACTTGACCCAAAGAGTTGTCAGTTCAATACCTGGCTACAGCAAAAACTTAGTGAGTTGAGTTAAATGTACAGAACTGTGACATCTGGAAGTGACATGACACATGGAACGAGAACAATCTACCTCAGTGAAGAAAATAAATAGTTCAATTCAATCACCTTAAATGTGAGCATAGCAATGTAGATGAGGACAACAGTTTGAACAATGTAAATGATTCTATCTTATTATATTAATACTATCTTCTCTGTGCCACCATAGTTCTCTACAACTTTGTATCCTTTGCAGCTATTTTCATGATCGATCCCACTCTAATCTGTTACACACTTACCCAAATTTGTAAGGTTGGTTACTTGCTGGGAGTGCAACATGTTGGTTATGTGGTGAGTGTGCAACATGTTGGTTATGCGGTGAGAGTGCAGCATGTTGGTTATGCGGTGAGAGTGCAGCATGTTGGTTATGCGGTGAGAGTGCAACATGTTGCTTATGTGGTGAGAGTGCAACATGTTGGTTATGCGGTGAGAGTGCAACATGTTGGTTATGCGGTGAGAGTGCAACATGTTGGTTATGCGGTGAGAGTGCTACATGTTGGTTATGCGGTGAGAGTGAAACATGTTGGTTATGTACTGAGAGTGAAACATGTTGGTTATGTACTGAGAGTGAAACATGTTGGTTATGTACTTAGAGTGCAACATGTTTCTATATCACAAAAAGAGTCTTAATAATGAAGTCCGACATGTAAGGCATGCCAAGCTGCACTGACAGTAAAACCCATTTTAACTGAATGTGCTCACTGTAAGACATTACAAAAACTGTCAACATAATATCCTACCTTAAAGAAATAGGGTTATACAAAAATATAACACCTACAATAGATATTCTATAAACTATACATCTCTACAATATAAATTTCCCCTGAAAGTATAATACTATATACAAAGCATCTGTAGCTGAAGTCAGAATATTGCATACAAAATATTGAGATTTTGTTATTAAATAATCCATAGTGATTGATATGCTGTTAAACAAAAACAAATCAATTGATCTTTTTTATAAATTGGACTCTTTTGGTAACAGTAAAAATATCATGTTTTTATGAGAAATATTGTGTTAACATATTAACTGTCGACTGTGAGATAACTCATATCAGTATTTCTTATAACAACAACAATAAGTTACCGACAATTTGAATTTTTCTGATGCATTTTCATCTGCGTGTGCCAACAACAAATTTATTTGCAGTGATACTTTTAATATGAAAGTGACACAAAAAATCAACTCATAAAAATTCTTTATTGCCCATGTTGGTTATTATAAAGTTGGTGTTTGATGTCAGATTTTACAATTGACCTCTGGCCATTGACAGGCCCCAGGGTTGCTGGCACCTTGGGTAAGCTGAACTTCGGTCTTCTTACAAGTACAATTTTTAAAAAATTTTCACAAGAAAAAACAGATGTGTAAAATAACGAGTTTATTACAATATCCAACTTAATACAAGCTGAAGAAAACATGCATTATCTGACCTAACAGATTTTGTTATACCCTTTTTTATGAAAATCTTTTAATAGCAATTGTTACACCTATCTTCTTTACAAGATTATTTTCTATTGACAAAACAGTCAAAGAATTTAATCTATCTTGAGTCATGGATGACCACAAGTATATTTTTATAAACTTTCATTTTGGAATATTCCAAGCACGTAACATGGCAGCATGATGGTGACATTGGTGGCACCCTGGGCGATTGCTTGAGTTGCCAGCACTTTGAGTTGACCTTGCTTCTGGCAGTCAATGTCTTATAGAAATTTAAATTTATTTGAGATATATAAAATAAACTTTTAGTCAGATTAGATATATGTACATATTAAAAATTAATTTATATTATTGCTGTAAATGAAACAATGATGTAAGTGAAACAATGATTCATTTAGGGTTGAATAAGATATTCAGGAGTATGTACGTTGTGATGCAGTGAATATTACTTTGGAATGAGAAATCGGAGAACCAAGTTTGAATGCCAGTGAAATTCTTTGCATTCACTTACGCGCAAATACCCTTGGGAAAAGTATTAATCCGTCTCTTCCCTCAGGCTATAGGTCAAATAACAGGACAGATTAGGTTCTATAGCCTTGGTTGGCAACTAGTCTACTGCAGAAAGTAATGCAGGTTAGTAAGATAGGAGATGACTATTGACTTTGCATTTAAATTCTTGTAGATTGTAGCTGTCGGGGAAGCAAGTAAATGGAAGGGAATTCTACAGGTGGGAAGTGCGAAAAAAGATGCTGATGGAGTAGAATTTGCTTTCACATTTTATTGTAAATTTTTGATAACTCAAAAAAAAAAACAAGTGAGTAACTTTTCATCATCACTGAGCTGACATTATCAATCATGAAGAATGGATGCCCTCTCAAAGAGATTCCTTGCTTTGAGTGTATATAGCTAACCCCAGACTTCAAGTAGAACTCACATAGATCCATTGCTAAAGATGCAAAGAAAGTGTTCAGCTGATTATGTTTGCCCAGAAAGTACCTGATCTCCACTGCCATGCTCTAATTTTACAAGAATCAGATCAGACTAAGAGTATTGCTGCTATATCTGAGCTGGAACTACCAAACTGTCAATCTTCAAACCTGATTGAGTTCAAAAGTACTTATTTTCAACCTTTCAACCACTTTTCCCATGGGTGCAATGTCATAAACCTATCACTACATTATTGCTATTTCCATAGATGTTTAAATTCCTTAGTTCTACCAATTCAGACATTTACAGCTAAGATACACTGTGCCAAGTAAATAGGCTTGAACCGTCTAAATTCCTTTCATATTCCATTGGTAAGAAAACAGTTCCATTCAATAACAAGAGTTGCAACAGGTTTGTGATGTGTCTGTGAGAAAAAAGAATACAGATTGGATACTAAGTCATCTCGCACAAGCTGGATATTTAGTCTATGGTGGCAGATTGTTCTCGTTCCACTGCCCATGTCTCGGTATATCTTGTCTAGTTCTTCTTTTTAACATTGCTCGGTTATTGTTTGCCTTGTTTCCTCTGAGTTTAAGTACACACTAGCTGGCCCTGAGATTGAACTCACAATTACTATGTTATCAAATTCACAAACCAACTCTTTAATCTACTAGGCTACTGTGCCACATTTAAAGGGTTCAGTTTAGAATTCCCTAATCAATATCCACTTAATGAAGGTCAGAGAGTATTTGGCCTAAACTTTATGATAATGTCAACAAAGAAGAGGACAATAGTCTGAATGTAAATATTGTGAATAACACTTGGCGTCTTTAATATTATTTGTATATTTTATATGATTAGATGCAACTGGTTTACTATTTGTAGCATGTATTGTAACAAGTCTGACCTACACTATTTACATTGTTCGAACTATTGTACTCATCTTTACTGCCATGTTTACAATGCTTCGGCCATTGTATGCTTTGGCCTTCTTCAGGTGCTAGAAATTTCAAACTGGACCCTTTATTACAATCACTGGACCTCAAGGTGACATGACACAGATATAGGTGTTGGTTAGTTTTAGCGACTTGACCCAAAGAGTTGTGAGTTCAATACCATGCTACAGCAGTGGTGAACAAATAATTTAGAAATTTAAGCAAAATGGAGATAACTTCATGGCTACCAGAAGTAACATTGCACATGAAATGAGAATGATATATCCAACTGATCGTAATAAAGGTTTGGTTCAAAATTCATAGCATCTGAAGAAGGTTGGAGCGTACAACAGCTGAAACATTGTAAACATGAAAACAATAGACTGAACAATGTAAATAGTGGAAATACTACCTCATCTCAGAAGAATAGACAAAATACTGAAGTCTCACATACCCAGCATAAACTTTGAAAATTGATGCCATTGTCATTTCTAAACTCATTTGATTTTTCTGTCAAACTTTTCTGAATTTCAAAATTTTGATTTTTTGTTTTTCAACCACACATGCTATCTTTTAGTAATTTCAATGTTTTTATTTTAAATTTAATTTTTCAAAATATTTTTTTTATTATCTTTTATTTGGTGTGGAAACACCAGCAAAGAGTTTACCTCATCATTTGTCAAACTGCACCAAACGAAAGTAGAGGTGGAGGAATAAAGAAAGACTGCAAAGAAAGTTGTGGAATATTATTGATCTGAGAGTTAACAGAAGAAAGACGAGGAGAGGATGTCGGTTGACGATGACAAATAAGTGGGATCAGGGAAGGCCAGTGTTCCGTCATCATTCAGAAAGCAGAGGCCCACGAACATTATTTGAAAAAAAAAAAATTTTTCCTTTATCATTTGATTTACACCAAAAGAAAAAAAAATTCTCTTGTTTTTATGAAATACTTCAAGATTCAAATATAGAATGAGGAGTCTAGCTTTTGAAGAGGCACTGACTTAAAATGTATGTAGGATAGGAGAGGGGGTGTGGATATAGAGAGAGAGATAGATAGATAGATAACAAAATATATATATATCTGTATATGGCAGAAGGCTGAACATTGGCACACATAAAGATATATATATATATATATATATATATATATATATATATATATATATATATTTAGAAAGACAAAAGAAAACTTATCTTAGCTGACATGTTTCATCCAATAAGAGACTATTATGGGACCTACTCTTTTTGGACTATAATGAACTCTTCCTATTATTATGAATACAGAGAGAATATGCCTCTTGGGGTGTAGTTGAGTTGGGTTGAGCCATCCTGATCTAATACTTGGCAGTCAGACTGATGTGTAACACTCTTGTAATTGTTTTTTGTTTAATATATATATTTCACTAATTCCCGAGTTTGAGTTTTCTTCGGACCTTTTCTGGGTCCACAACAGAAACTTTATCGAGGCCTTGGCAAAGTCCCTCAGAGGATGAAAATGAATGGAGGCATAATGTCGCCACCACCAGTGATCACACCAAACACCCTCATGATCACCATTAAACTCATCCAACTTTTTCTGAATCTGCTGAACTGTCCTCAGATTGACACCCAAACACTCTCAAATGTTTGTAGCTTCTGGTACAAATGCCAAACAGTACAACTTGTAGTTTCTAAATATCTGACATAGTGAATTGTATCATGGTGCTCTTTTTCTCACAGATGGTGCCCAACTTACCCAACTACACAGTGCAGTTGACAAAATCAAATGAAACAATGCACATGCATGAAATTAAAAATATAAAATAGCGAAAAATTTTACCCATTGCACCCCCATATATGAAAGTGAACATTAAAGTCAACACTCAGAGGCAACAGACTGTTTCATGCTTGGTACAATCATCAGGTTACATGTGTTGGGCTTTTCCTAGGCTATTTATATATTCAGCGGATGTGCGTTGTGGTGCAGTGGATATCGACTTGGAGCAACAAATTGGGGAGCTGAGTTCGAATTCCATTTGAATTACTTGCATTCACTTACACACAAATACCCGTGAGAAAGGTATTAATCTGTGTCTTCCCTCCAATTATGGGTTAAATAATAGGACAAATTGGATTCTATAGCCTTGGTTGGCAACCAGTCTACCATAGAAAGCAATGGCAACCTACTGCGGGATAATCTTATGCCCAGTCAGTCATGTCTCTTTCGAGACATGATCGCCCAAAGAGTGTATCACGTATGGCACTTAACTGACTGATTTATATATACAGGTCAGTTGTGCATTGTGGGTAATCATTCTAATTGTTATTTAGGTGGGAGTGGTTTGTTTATTTATTTATTTGGATAAATTTATTTTTCTTGTTTTTATTTTTGTATTTATTTATTCTTTTTCGTTTTCGATGTTTTATTTATTTGGATTTGTTAATTATTTTATTGTATATATTCTAATGGTTGTTATAGTTGCAGTGGTTTGGTAATTCATTAAGTATTTGCATAGATTAGATTATTTGTTCTTTATTATTTCTTTTTTCAGTTTTCAATTTTTAAGTAACGTAGTATATATAAATAGCCAAGAAAAAACCTAACACAGGTGGCCTAGCAAGAAACAATCTGTTGCCTTGAGTGTTGATTTCAATGTTGACTTTATGTTTACATATACTCTATCCCTGATATTGAGCACACCTTAAAACTATATTTCTTTATATATATATATATATATATATATAGTCATCCTCAGACAGATCTGTTTCGCTGTATTACAGCTCATCATCAGTACGGCTTAGACTCCGGTCACTTCCTAACCCAGGATTGAAACCTGACCGAATCGGCGTCAGCCGGCGATTCTACCCCTAGGCCACGAGTGTCCGGTAGAAGAAGGCAGGCTTTTTAGCGTGGATAAACACACCCAATAGCTAGAGTGCTCCAATTCATTATCGAATGAGCGGTGCGTAAAATGCTGGAGTTGCTACTGTTTACAAAACCTCTATATATATATATATATATATATATATATATATATATATATATACTCATCTGTAGACAGATCTGTTTCGCCTTATCACAGCTTATCAGTATGCTTAGACATCCAATTGCTTTTAGTCAGAATTGAAACCTGACAGAATTGTCATCAGTCAGCAATTCTACCTCTCAGCTATGGATGCTCAGTAGAAGGAGACAGACTTTTAGCATGTGATATACCATGTAAACATGTCACTAGCTAAGAGTGTTCTAATTCATTACTGAATGAACGATGCGTAAATGCTAGAGTAGCTACTGTTTTTTTCAAAGTCTACCATTCTTCTAGAGTGCTCAATCAGGGTGTGAGAGTGTGTGTATATATATATATATATATATTTTATACACACACTCACACAATAAAAAGAAGAATTAAAAGAAGAAAAAGCTAATCTTATGTCATACTTGTAAAAATGGATGATTATAAATAGACATATAGAGAAATAGACAGAGACTGTGGAAATAGGGATCAACACTGTATGGTGAGTGTTAGTTTCATGCCTCAGTACAATCTTCAGACCAAAATCTTTTTGAATTATTACGCTATTACGCTAACAATCACTATGCATTGTTTATCTCTATATCCACACTGTCTCTATCTATAAAAGCTTAATTTTCAGTATTGAGCACACTTCGTGTATCAATAGAAAATTCTAAACTATTATATATATATATATATATATATATATATACTGGCACACATTTACAGAGACAAAAGAAAGAATATTTCAAAGTATGAACAAAAAAAGAGTGAATCTTATTTGCCATTATGATAAAGAAAGAAAAACAAAAAAAGAAGTGATGAAATGGGGACATGCAATTTATTTCTTATGAAACTAAATCTTACCAAAAATCTCATCATTTTCCCACCCCCTTCCTCCTTTATTTCTTTGTCCCCACTTTCCCACCCACATTCTGGTGGGCGCATCGAATTGCAACCCTGATGCAGAGACAGCTATTCATCTGATGAGGACAGGGACCCACACCAAGCCAAGCCAGACCCAATCGCAACATAGGTCCATTCTCCTAGCAACACATTATTTTGGGGTGTGGATCACTGGAGAACTAGTCACTGATCCACACTCCCAAGTTCAACAGGATTTTCAGTGTGAAAGCAGGCGGTGGTAAAATTGATGGCTTCAATGAACATATGTGCACAGAATTTGACAAAATGGACAGTGAGAGGCATGACCAAATTATTGACTCAGCTATTTTTTTCATTTCTTTCTCTCTTTGAAAGATAGGTCTGTCTCAAGGAATAGCCTCTCCCATGCCAACATACAGAAGTTACTCTGAGAAACTTTTTCCATTTGCATGTATAACAGTTGTTAGATGCGTGCACATGCACGCATGCACACTCTCACATACACACACACACACACGTGTATCTATAAAGATGTATCTATGTAAAGATGTTTTTAAACAAGGTTTTATTGAAGACCAATGTATTATTTGTAATGAGATTTTTCTAAATACTTATGTTCACCAAATAAAATGCCCAAGATTCACCCAAGGTAGAGAGTTACTGCATGGTGTTGTATAAGCATAAGAAAAGTCATTGATCCTTTGCATAAAAAATAACGGTTAACTGGAAGATGTCTGAATGGAACTTCTTATGGTACGAACAACAAAATAAATTCTTTGATGAAAAGAGAGAGGGGGAGAGGGAATACCATATGCCAGAAGGATCACCTCCATTTTCCCCCTACGTACAGAATGAAAGGCTTTAGAGAAATCTACAAAAAGTAAGGTAAATTGATTTTTTGCCCTGATGGCTTCAGTAATCTGTCAATCAGGTAGGCTGATCCCTTTTTTTGTTTTAAAGCTATTTTGGTTTTTTTGAGCACCTTCTCTGCTTCTGGCTGCATTTTGTTGAGAAAATTGAAGTGTAAATTTTGCTGCAATGGAGGTGAATGTGATTCCTCTATAATTTTTCGCCAATCCTAAATCTCCTATGTTGAGAAAGATGTTAAAAATCATAATTTTTGAACTTGGTTGTGTCCTTTCTCAACAAGATGAAAAAAAAAAAAAAAGGACAGAATGGAACTTTTTTTCACATGTGTTATATTAGTGAAGATATATGATAATTTGGGCATAGTTGTGTATATATATATATATATATATATATATATATATATATAAAACAGTTGAAACCTAACCTGAACAAGATAAACTATGAAATCTCCACAGATATCCTTCAATGGCTATAATTAATAACAGAAGCCATTGGTTTATTCTAATGGCTTCCCATACTTAATATTTTTTGTTTTCACTCTTGGTTGGTCATGTGTGACATCATGAGCTGTGATGTGACATTTGCTTTCAGCATCTTAAATGCACGAATTTGTTGTTGCTTAGAAATCATCCATGTAAACAAAAACAGTTTGTCATTATGGTTTGTCTGTGTTTATAATATATAATGTAATTTGACATCTTTGAAAATGGCTTATGTAAGCCAAAAGCTTAAATCGGATTATTTAAAAAATTATGGATTAATGTTGTAATTTTCTTTCTTCATTTAATGATAATCCTATTAAGATTATCAGAGAATATGAAATAAATTCAGATAAAATAGACAAAACTTGTGTATATTATTTAATGAAACATGCATTAATACACACACACACACACACACACACACATATATATATATATATATGATTAAAAGAAAGAGACAAAAAGAAAAACTTTTTATTTTAATTTTTTGTCTGAAGAAAGTCCATCAGGGGACAAAATGCCTCAGCTAAAACTAAATACAGTTTTTCACTTGTCTCTTTCTTTTAATAATATTGCCCCTCTCGTAAACACATTTATATATAGGTTTAATGCAAAGATTTTCTCACTTTAACTGAGCAGGTTCATGCCAACTTTGAAGTATCATGAGGACACTTATGCCTTCACTCATCGAGGCTAGACATCAAAATAGTGTCCTCATGAAACCTTGAAGTTCGCATGAACCCGCTCAGTTAAAGTGAGAAAATCTTTGCATTAAACCTATCAATACTCTATCACTACCCTGATCTTGAGCACTTTACGATAAAAAAAAAAACAGTCAGCCAACATACCTTTTATCAGTGAAACTACTGAAAAAAACAACAATCATTATTACAACACTATATATATATATATATATATATATATATATATATATATATATATATATGAAATGAAAGAAACTGATAAAATATTATTGTAAGGAGAAATAAAAGTCCATGACTCAATGATGATGATTGATGTTTCATTTAAATTTTTGCAGATAGCAGTTGAAAGGAAACCAAGCAGCCAGAAGAGAGTTCTACAAGAAGTGCAAAAAAAATAACTATGAGCACAAAAATTATAGTTACAGATAGCAATTATAACAGTGGAACCCTAAATGATGCCAAACAGTTGTTTGCTGAGAGAATGCGACAGCACATAGCTGACCGCAAGTTCAGCTCCAAGGACTATTGGAGGATTTGTAAACGAGTGCTCAACAATAGGAAATCCTTAATACCTCCTTTAATCCATGGATTTGAGGTTCTCACGTCATCTGCGGACAAAGCTGAGTGCTTTGCCCGCAGATTCTCATCCAACTCCACATTCGACTCGTCCGGAGTGCACTCACCCGACTTCCCTATTAGAACTGAGGCCAAACTGCACGAAGTATATAGTACCCCGACAGTAGTATCCAGAGTAATTTCAAAACTCGACCCCCATAAGGCGTGTGGAGTCGATGGAATCCCAGTGATAGTCCTTAAGAAGTGTGCCCCTGAACTTTCCCCCGTCCTCTCTAAACTGTTTAACTACTGCCTTTCTGCTTCCTGCTTTCCTGCATGCTGGAAATTCTCCTCAGTCGTTCCTGTCTTTAAGAATTGTGGTGAACCCTCGGACCCATCCAACTATCGCCCTATCAGTCTTCTACCGATATTCGGGAAAGTATTCGAGGCTATAATCAATGCAGAAATAGTTCATCATCTCACCGCCCACAAACTGTTCTCCGACAGGCAATATGGATTCCGCTTCAACAGGTCCACGGCCGACCTGCTAACAACTGTAACGGAGTACATGCTACATGCCCTTGATGAGTCTGACGAGGCTCGCACAGTTGCTCTGGACATCTCCAAGGCTTTCGACAGGGTTTGGCACCCTGGCCTCCTATGCAAACTACGCGGTTATGGTATTACCGGTCGCCTGCTTGACCTAATCCAATCTTTCTTAAATAACCGCAAATTGAAGGTCGTTCTGAATGGGTGTGCCTCTTTGTCCTACAGCACGAATGCTGGTGTCCCACAGGGCTCTATCCTGGGCCCGACGCTCTTCCTTATTTTCATTAACGACCTCCCAGATGAGATCAAGTCCCAAGTAGGCATCTACGCAGATGACACTACAATATACTCCCGCTCCAGTAAGAAACCTGTCATGGCGGACAGACATAATCTCGCTGCTGACCTTAAGCGAGATCTACACTCTGTGGTGAACTGGGGCAAGAAGTGGCTTGTCAACTTCAATTCCTCTAAGACCAAGCTGTTGTCTGTCAACCATTACAGGCAACCTCTTCTGCCTCCCATAAGCATGGACCAGGTGATTCTCCCGGAGAGTAATATACTACGCCTCCTCGGACTTACCCTGTCCTCAGACCTCAAATGGAAGCACTATATTGAATCCATAGCAAAATCTACTGCTAAGAAGGTTGGGTCACTATGTCGATCCAGGATGTTTTTTCCACCTGAATCCATCCTGCATATATACAAGTCAACCATCCGTCCGTGCATGGAGTACTGCTGCCATTTATGGTCAGGTGCCCCTGCCGTTCTCCTCAGTGTTCTTGATAAGCTCCAAAGGAGAGTCTGTAATGTGATAGGTACTGATCTGGCGACTCGACTGCAGCCACTTTCCCATCGTCGAAATGTGGCCTCCCTCTGTCTCTTCTATAAATATTTTCATGGCTTCTGCTCGGATGAGCTTAAGTCACTGATGCCTCCTCAACAGGTGTTTCCCCGTGCAACCAGACTGGCAACTGGGTCCCACCCATTCACAGTCAGGTTAGCCAAATGCAGACGACAATTCTACTCCTGCAGCTTCCTCTCTTGCACTTCCCGCCTGTGGAACTCACTCCCGTATTCTTGCTTTCCTGACGGCTACAACCTCCAGAAATTTAAATGCAAAGTCAATACTCATCTACTAACCACTGGCCTCTAGCTCTCTCCCCTCCCCTGTATAACCTTCCCTTTCTCTCCACCTATGTATCTGTCATCGCACCTTCTTTCTCAGCTTTCTATTGTTCCTTTCTAACTAGCTTGTACTCCTCACTCTTTTCTAATTAATCTTTTTACATTTATGTAACCCCCTGCACATCAGTGGCGTTTCCACCTTGCTCGGGGTGAAATGATTAAAAAAAAAAAAAAAATTATGAAACCTAACTGACAATCTAGTACTAAAATTCATGAAGTTGGGTACCAAAAAACAAAGTTAATTACACAAATTATCTACATTATGTCCTAAATGCAAGCCATACAAACACTTCAAGTACAGCTTTAACAGACTCAAAAGGGGCAATTTAAATACTAACACCTGCACAATGTATTAGACAGAGACATCTAGAGAAAACTTTCTGAGAAAGAGAGGGGATTTTCTAAGCACAGCTTAGCTGTAACACAAAACTAAAAGCAAGGGGCACCCAATGAGGATCAAACTCACTATTCAATTGAAATGATTCTAATGAGACATGCTTACTAACAATTACACCACTTTGAGGTGACCCATCTGAGAAAGAGGGAGTTGCTTTTGCAGACCTGAAACAAACTACTAGATATATGAAAGACATCACTCCTCTTCTCGAGAGAGACAAAGAAGTCTCTGTCCTGTGATGAATGTGACTGTGTCTCCTTCATTGTGGCAGGCATCCTTAACCACAAAAGTGAACACAGAAACATCACCTACCAATATGATATTCAGCAAGACTTTTTTTACGCAGCATTTGTAACAAAGCGTTCAGGTCAGCCTGTGAACTAACTATAAAAGTAAACATCCGTATAATCAGTTTACTGTCAAAAGACTTGCCTATACTCAATATAGAATGGGTTGCAGGTCACTTGCAGATCTTGTGAGTCATTTAAAATGTGCCCAACAACATAGGAACCATTTCCTAAAAGTTTGGTTGTGAGTTATGAGTCCTGTGGGTGGTCTTACTTGGTCATGAGTTAACTTTTGCCATATATATATATATATATATATATATATATATATATATATCTTTTTTTATGAATTTTTACATTTCCATAAAGGTAGCAGGGCTGATATTCACCTATAA
>JBBBDQ010030030.1:35000-60000 GCA_037127315.1 Ascarosepion bandense
TATATATATATATATATATTTGAAATGATGTGTTTCAACATTATTTAGAAATTCTGTTTATAATCAAACAATATTATATATTCATTTCTACCGACCTGATTATTTATGATAAATTTTGGTTACAAAAATGTGAGTCATTCGGCAAAATTGAAACCTGCAACACCTATCCACATAGGGGAAGCCACTATGTGACCTGGTGCCTCTTAGACCTCTTGACCATGAATGACGATCAGTCTAAACGAAGTCAAATTAAGCCTATAACACAATTTTCGAATTCATCGTAATATATATATATATATATATATATATATATATACATACACACACACACACACCTATTTACTCCTATATATGAATACAGAGAAACTTTTTAACAAGATTTCCCATTTTCTGATATTGTTTCATCATCTTCTTTTAATTTTCCTAGACCAAAATTTTTCTCAATTGCTCAAAATCAGTTCGGATTAAAATGACAAATTATCAACAATGAAATCAAAACAATTCAGCAAAATTTGCCATTTTCATTCTTTCTCCAAAGTATAAGAAAAAGAGATGGGAGTTGGAAAACAGCATATAATGCAAGAAGGGGATTGTGGTCAAGAGGACGTCCTGCCCCTAATTTAACTGACGAAGTGATTGAAACCCATACTGACACAACATTTAATTTGTAGTTTTATTTTTTTTATCTAAGTCAAATCAAAAAAGAACAAAACTACTGAAAATTCTTTTAACAATGCAATAATTTTGACAAGGTTAATTTGATCGAAAGTAAGAGAGGCTACTCATTTGACATTTGTGGTTTTAGAAATCAAATTCAAGTGGAATATTTTTTTCTTCTAAATCTTTGATGATAACACTGTTCTTTGATTACTATTTCTATTTGTGCCAGTTAATAGAAACAAAATTATAATAAAATTCAAAATAAAAACAAAGAACGAAAAGAGCAATATAGTTTTCGAAACATTTTGATGACCAAACAAAACTCTGCTTTTAACCTAGAAAACAGCTTTGGAAATAATTCCATAATTGGAGGAGGTGGTTGTCATTCATATGAGCTCATCATGTCTACAACGCCAGTGTTCAATGAATCATTAGTACTAGGAATTGTTGGAGTTCCTCTTAATGTCCAAGATGCAATAGACCAGGGAATTTAAATCTAGGGAAGATAAATACTTGACCAGCAGCCATTCCTGGAACATGTGGAAGAAAGCAGTGTCCAACTCAAACATGGAGAGCCACTCCATTAATGCTTACAATTAATATAGATGGTAGCATTGAATGCAAGGATTTTTGCCATGATGTAGATGATGGCATTGATTGCAAGGTCCTATGCCATGATGTAGATGATGGCATTGATTGCAAGGTCCTTTGCCATGATGTAGATGATGGCATTGATTGCTAGGTCCTATGCCATGATGTAGATGGTGGTATTGATTGCAAGGTCATATGCCATGATGTAGATGATGGCATTGATTGCAAGGTCCTATGCCATGATGTAGATGGTGGCATTGATTGCAAGGTCCTATGCCATGATGTAGATGATGGCATTGATTGCAAGGTCTTTGTCATGATGTAGATGGTGGTGTTGATTACAAGGTCCTTTGTCATGATGTAGATGATGGCATTGATTGCAAGGTCCTATGCCATGGTGTAGATGGTGGCATTGATTGCAAAATCCTTTGCCATGGTGTAGATGGTGGCATTGATTGCAAAATCCTTTGCCATGGTGTAGATGGTGGCATTGATTGCAAAATCCTTTGCCATGGTGTAGATGATGGCATTGATTGCAAAATCCTTTGCCATGGTGTAGATGGTGGCATTGATTGCAAAATACTTTGCCATGGTGTAGATGATGGCATTGATTGCAAAATCCTTTGCCATGGTGTAGATGGTGGCATTGATTGCAAAATCCTTTGCCATGGTGTAGATGGTGGCATTGATTGCAAAATCCTTTGCCATGGTGTAGATGGTGGCATTGATTGCAAAATCCTTTGCCATGGTGTAGATGGTGGCATTGATTGCAAAATCCTTTACCATGGTGTAGATGGTGGCATTGATTGCAAAATCCTTTGCCATGGTGTAGATGGTGGCATTGATTGCAAAATCCTTTGCCATGGTGTAGATGGTGGCATTGATTGCAAAATCCTTTGCCATGGTGTAGATGGTGGGATTGATTGCAAAATTCTTTGCCATGGTGTAGATGGTGGCATTGATTGCAAAATCCTTTGCCATGATGTAGATGGTGGCATTGATTGCAAAATCCTTTGCCATGGTGTAGATGATGGCATTGATTGCAAAATCCTTTGCCATGGTGTAGATGGTGGCATTGATTGCAAAATCCTTTGCCATGGTGTAGATGGTGGAATTGATTGCAAAATCCTATGCCATGATGTAGATGGTGGCATTGATTGCAAAATCCTTTGCCATGGTGTAGATGGTGGCATTGATTGCAAAATCCTTTGCCATGGTGTAGATGATGGCATTGATTGAAAAATCCTTTGCCATGGTGTAGATGGTGGCATTGATTGCAAAATCCTTTGCCATGGTGTAGATGATGGCATTGATTGCAAAATCCTTTGCCATGATGTAGATGGTGGCATTGATTGCAAAATGATTTGCCATGGTATAGATGAGAGCATTGATTGCAAAATGCTTTGCCATGGTGTAGATGATGGCATTGATTGCAAGGTCCTTTGTCATGATGTAGATGATGGCATTGATTGCAAGGTCCTATGTCATGATGTAGATGATGTCATTGATTGCAAGGTCCTATGTCATGATGTAGATGATGGCATTGATTGCAAGGTCCTTGTCCATGGTGTAGATGGTGGCATTGATTGCAAAATCCTTTGCCATGGTGTAGACGGTAGCATTGATTGCAAAATCCTTTGCCATGGTGTAGATGGTGGCATTGATTGCAAAATCCTTTGCCATGATGTAGATGATGGCATTAATTGCAAGGTCCTATGCCATGATGTAGACGATGGCATTGATTGCAAGGTCCTATGCCATGATGTAGATGATGGCATTGATTGCAAGGTCCTTTGTCATGATGTAGATGGTGGCATTGATTGCAAAATCCTTTACCATGATGTAGATGATGGCATTGATTGCAAGGTCCTATGTCATGATGTAGATGATGGCATTGATTGCAAGGTCCGATGCCATGATGTAGATGATGGCATTGATTGCAAGGTCCTATGCCATGATGTAGATGATGGCATTGATTGCAAGGTACTTTGTCATGATGTAAATGATGGCATTGATTGCAAGGTCCTAAGCCATGATGTAGATGATGGCATTGATTGCAAGGTCCTTTGTCATGATGTAGATGATGGCATTGATTGCAAGGTCCTATGACATGATGTAGATGATGGCATTGATTGCAAGGTCCGATGCCATGATGTAGATGATGGCATTGATTGCAAAGTCCTATGCCATGATGTAGATGATGGCATTGATTGCAAGGTCCTTTGCCATGGTGTAGATGGTGGCATTGATTGCAAGGTCCTATGCCATGATGTAGATGATGGCATTGATTGCAAGGTCCTATGCCATGATGTAGATGATGGCATTGATTGCAAGGTCGTTTGCCATGATGTAGATGATGGCATTGATTGCAAGGTCCTATGCCATGATGTAGATGATGGCATTGATTGCAAGGTCGTTTGCCATGATGTAGATGATGGCATTGATTGCAAGGTCGTTTGCCATGATGTAGATGATGGCATTGATTGCAAGGTCCGATGCCATGATGTAGATGATGGCATTGATTGCAAGGTCCGATGCCATGATGTAGATGATGGCATTGATTGCAAGGTCCTATGCCATGATGTAGATGATGGCATTGATTGCAAGGTCGTTTGCCATGGTGTAGATGGTGGCATTGATTGCAAGGTCCTATGCCATGATGAAGATGATGGCATTGATTGCAAGGTCCTATGCCATGATGTAGATGATGGCATTGATTGCAAGGTCGTTTGCCATGATGTAGATGATGGCATTGATTGCAAGGTCCTATGCCATGATGTAGATGATGGCATTGATTGCAAGGTCGTTTGCCATGATGTAGATGATGACATTGATTGCAAGGTCCGATGCCATGATGTAGATGATGGCATTGATTGCAAGGTCGTTTGCCATGATGTAGATGATGGCATTGATTGCAAGGTCCGATGCCATGATGTAGATGATGGCATTGATTGCAAGGTCCTATGCCATGATGTAGATGATGGCATTGATTGCAAGGTACTTTGTCATGATGTAAATGATGGCATTGATTGCAAGGTCCTAAGCCATGATGTAGATGATGGCATTGATTGCAAGGTCCTTTGTCATGATGTAGATGATGGCATTGATTGCAAGGTCCTATGACATGATGTAGATGATGGCATTGATTGCAAGGTCCGATGTCATGATGTAGATGATGGCATTGATTGCAATGTCCGATGCCATGATGTAGATGATGGCATTGATTGCAAGGTCCGATGCCATGATGTAGATGATGGCATTGATTGCAAAGTCCTATGCCATGATGTAGATGATGGCATTGATTGCAAGGTCCTATGCCATGATGTAGATGATGGCATTGATTGCAAGGTCGTTTGCCATGATGTAGATGATGGCATTGATTGCAAGGTCCTATGCCATGATGTAGATGATGGCATTGATTGCAAGGTCCTTTGCCATGGTGTAGATGGTGGCATTGATTGCAAGGTCCTATGCCATGATGTAGATGATGCATTGATTGCAAGGTCCTATGCCATGATGTAGATGATGGCATTGATTGCAAGGTCGTTTGCCATGATGTAGATGATGGCATTGATTGCAAGGTCCTATGCCATGATGTAGATGATGGCATTGATTGCAAGGTCGTTTGCCATGATGTAGATGATGGCATTGATTGCAAGGTCCGATGCCATGATGTAGATGATGGCATTGATTGCAAGGTCCGATGCCATGATGTAGATGATGGCATTGATTGCAAGGTCCTATGCCATGATGTAGATGATGGCATTGATTGCAAGGTCGTTTGCCATGGTGTAGATGGTGGCATTGATTGCAAGGTCCTATGCCATGATGAAGATGATGGCATTGATTGCAAGGTCCTATGCCATGATGTAGATGATGGCATTGATTGCAAGGTCGTTTGCCATGATGTAGATGATGGCATTGATTGCAAGGTCCGATGCCATGATGTAGATGATGGCATTGATTGCAAGGTCCGATGCCATGATGTAGATGATGGCATTGATTGCAAGGTCCTATGCCATGATGTAGATGATGGCATTGATTGCAAGGTCGTTTGCCATGGTGTAGATGGTGGCATTGATTGCAAAATCCTTTACCATTGTGTAGATGGTGGCATTGATTGCAAAATCCTTTGCCATGGTGTAGATGGTGGCATTGATTGCAAAATTCTTTGCCATGGTGTAGATGGTGGCATTGATTGCAAAATCCTTTGCCATGATGTAGATGGTGGCATTGATTGCAAAATCCTTTGCCATGATGTAGATGGTGGCATTGATTGCAAAATCCTTTGCCTTGGTGTAGATGGTGGCATAGATTGCAAAATCCTTTGCCATGGTGTAGATGGTGGCATTGATTGCAAAATCCTATGCCATGATGTAGATGGTGGCATTGATTGCAAAATCCTTTGCCATGGTGTAGATGGTGGCATTGATTGCAAAATCCTTTGCCATGGTGTAGATGATGGCATTGATTGAAAAATCCTTTGCCATGGTGTAGATGGTGGCATTGATTGCAAAATCCTTTGCCATGGTGTAGATGATGGCATTGATTGCAAAATCCTTTGCCATGATGTAGCTGGTGGCATTGATTGCAAAATGCTTTGCCATGGTATAGATGATGGCATTGATTGCAAAATGCTTTGCCATGGTGTAGATGATGGCATTGATTGCAAGGTCCTTTGTCATGATGTAGATGATGGCATTGATTGCAAGGTGCTATGTCATGATGTAGATGATGGCATTGATTGCAAGGTCCTATGTCATGATGTAGATGATGGCATTGATTGCAAGGTCCTTGGCCATGGTGTAGATGGTGGCATTGATTGCAAAATCCTTTACCATGATGTAGATGATGGCATTGATTGCAAGGTCCTATGTCATGATGTAGATGATGGCATTGATTGCAAGGTCCGATGCCATGATGTAGATGATGGCATTGATTGCAAGGTCCTATGCCATGATGTAGATGATGGCATTGATTGCAAGGTACTTTGTCATGATGTAAATGATGGCATTGATTGCAAGGTCCTAAGCCATGATGTAGATGATGGCATTGATTGCAAGGTCCTTTGTCATGATGTAGATGATGGCATTGATTGCAAGGTCCTATGACATGATGTAGATGATGGCATTGATTGCAAGGTCCGATGTCATGATGTAGATGATGGCATTGATTGCAATGTCCGATGCCATGATGTAGATGATGGCATTGATTGCAAGGTCCGATGCCATGATGTAGATGATGGCATTGATTGCAAAGTCCTATGCCATGATGTAGATGATGGCATTGATTGCAAGGTCCTTTGCCATGGTGTAGATGGTGGCATTGATTGCAAGGTCCTATGCCATGATGTAGATGATGGCATTGATTGCAAGGTCCTATGCCATGATGTAGATGATGGCATTGATTGCAAGGTCGTTTGCCATGATGTAGATGATGGCATTGATTGCAAGGTCCTATGCCATGATGTAGATGATGGCATTGATTGCAAGGTCGTTTGCCATGATGTAGATGATGGCATTGATTGCAAGGTCGTTTGCCATGATGTAGATGATGGCATTGATTGCAAGGTCGATGCCATGATGTAGATGATGGCATTGATTGCAAGGTCCGATGCCATGATGTAGATGATGGCATTGATTGCAAGGTCCTATGCCATGATGTAGATGATGGCATTGATTGCAAGGTCGTTTGCCATGGTGTAGATGGTGGCATTGATTGCAAGGTCCTATGCCATGATGAAGATGATGGCATTGATTGCAAGGTCCTATGCCATGATGTAGATGATGGCATTGATTGCAAGGTCGTTTGCCATGATGTAGATGATGGCATTGATTGCAAGGTCCTATGCCATGATGTAGATGATGGCATTGATTGCAAGGTCGTTTGCCATGATGTAGATGATGACATTGATTGCAAGGTCCGATGCCATGATGTAGATGATGGCATTGATTGCAAGGTCGTTTGCCATGATGTAGATGATGGCATTGATTGCAAGGTCCGATGCCATGATGTAGATGATGGCATTGATTGCAAGGTCCTAGGCCATGATGTAGATGATGGCATTGATTGCAAGGTCCTATGCCATGATGTAGATGATGGCATTGATTGCAAGATCCTATGCCATGATGTAGATGATGGCATTGATTGCAAGGTCCTATGCCATGATGTAGATGATGGCATTGATTGCAAGGTCCTATGCCATGATGTAGATGATGGCATTGATTGCAAGGTCCTTTGCCATGGTGTAGATGGTGGCATTGATTGCAAGGTCGTTTGCCATGATGTAGATGATGGCATTGATTGCAAGGTCCTATGCCATGATGTAGATGGTGGCATTGATTGCAAGGTCCTTTGCCATGATGTAGATGGTGGCATTGATTGCAAGGTCGTTTGCCATGATGTAGATGATGGCATTGATTGCAAGGTCGTTTGCCATGATGTAGATGATGGCATTGATTGCAAGGTCCTTTGTCATGATGTAGATGATGGCATTGATTGCAAGGTCCTATGCCATGATGTAGATGATGGCATTGATTGCAAGGTCGCTTTGCCATGATGTAGATGATGGCATTGATTGCAAGGTCCTATGCCATGATGTAGACGATGGCATTGGCATTGATTGCAAGGTCCTATGCCATGATGTAGATGATGGCATTGATTGCCAAGGTCCTATGCCATGATGTAGATGATGGCATTGATGCAAGGAATCCTTTGTCATGATGTAGATGATGGCATTGATTGGAAGGTCCTATGCCATGATGTAGATGATGGCATTGATTGCAAGGTCCTATGCCATGATGTAGATGATGGCATTGATTGCAAGGTCCTATGCCATGATGTAGATGATGGCATTGATTGCAAGGTCCTATGCCATGATGTAGATGATGGAATTGATTGCAAGGTCCTATGCCATGATGTAGATGATGGCATTGATTGCAAGCTCCTATGCCATGATGTAGATGATGGCATTGATTGCAAGGTCCTATGCCATGATGTAGATGATGGCATTGATTGCAAGGTCGTTTGCCATGATGTAGATGATGGCATTGATTGCAAGGTCGTTTGCCATGATGTAGATGATGGCATTGATTGCAAGGTCCTATGCCATGATGTAGATGATGGCATTGATTGCAAGGTCCTATGCCATGATGTAGATGATGGCATTGATTGCAAGGTCCTATGCCATGATGTAGATGATGGAATTGATTGCAAGGTCCTTTGCCATGATGTAGATGATGGCATTGATTGCAAGGTCCTATGCCATGATGTAGATGATGGCATTGATGGCAAGGTCCTATGCCATGATGTAGATGATGGCATTGATTGCAAGTTCCTATGCCATGATGTAGATGATGGCATTGATTGCAAGTCCCTATGCCATGATGTAGATGATGGCATTGATTGCAAGGTCGTTTGCCATGATGTAGATGATGGCATTGATTGGAAGGTCCTATGCCATGATGTAGATGATGGCATTGATTGCATGGTCCTATGCCATGATGTAGATGATGGCATTGATTGCAAGGTCCTATGCCATGATGTAGATGATGGCATTGATTGCAAGGTCCTATGCCATGATGTAGATGATGGCATTGATTAAGTAGGTCCTATGCCATGATGTAGATGATGGCATTGATTGCAAGGTCCTATGCCATGATGTAGATGATGGCATTGATTAGAGGTCCTATGCCATGATGTAGATGATGGCATTGATTGCGAGGTCGTTTGCCATGATGTAGATGATGGCATTGATTGCAAGGTCCTATGCCATGATGTAGATGATGGCATTGATTGCAAGGTCCTATGCCATGATGTAGATGATGGCATTGATTGCAAGGTCCTATGCCATGATGTAGATGATGGCATTGATTGCAAGGTCCTATGCCATGATGTAGATGATGGCATTGATTGCAAGGTCCTATGCCATGATGTAGATGATGGCATTGATTGCAAGGTCCTATGCCATGATGTAGATGATGGAATTGATTGCAAGGTCGTTTGCCATGATGTAGATGATGGCATTGATTGCAAGGTCCTATGCCATGATGTAGATGATGGCATTGATTGCAAGGTCCTTTGCCATGATGTAGATGATGGCATTGATTGCAAGGTCCTATGCCATGATGTAGATGGTGGCATTGATTGCAAGGTCGTTTGCCATGATGTAGGTGATGGCATTGATTGCAAGGTCCTATGCCATGATGTAGATGATGGCATTGATTGCAAGGTCCGATGCCATGATGTAGATGATGGCATTGATTGCAAGGTCCTATGCCATGATGTAGATGATGGCATTGATTGCAAGGTCCGATGCCATGATGTAGATGATGGCATTGATTGCAAGGTCCTATGCCATGATGTAGATGATGGCATTGATTGCAAGCTCGTTTGCCACGATGTAGATGATGGCATTGATTGCAAGGTCCGATGCCATGATGTAGATGATGGCATTGATTGCAAGGTCGTTTGCCATGATGTAGATGATGGCATTGATTGCAAGGTCCGATGCTATGATGAAGATGATGGCATTGATTGCAAGGTCCTATGCCATGATGTAGATGATGGCATTGATTGCAAGGTCCTATGCCATGATGTAGATGATGGCATTGATTGCAAGATCCTATGCCATGATGTAGATGATGGCATTGATTGCAACGTCCTTTGCCATGGTGTAGATGGTGGCATTGACTGCAAGGTCCTATGCCATGATGTAGATGATGGCATTGATTGCAAGGTCCTATGGCATGATGTAGATGATGGCATTGATTGCAATGTCCTATGCCATGATGTAGATGATGGCATTGGTTGCAAGGGCCTATGCCATGATGTAGATGATGGCATTGATTGCAAGGTCGTTTGCCATGATGTAGATGATGGCATTGATTGCAAGGTCCTATGCCATGATGTAGATGATGGCATTGATTGCAAGGTCGTTTGCCATGATGTAGATGATGGCATTGATTGCAAGATCCTATGCCATGATGTAGATGATGGCATTGATTGCAAGGTCCTTTGTCATGATGTAGATGATGGCATTGATTGCAAGGTCGTTTGCCATGATGTAGATGATGGCATTGATTGCAAGGTCCTATGCCATGATGTAGATGATGGCATTGATTGCAAGGTCCTATGCCATGATGTAGATGATGGCATTGATGCTGTCCGATGCCATGATGTAGATGATGGCATTGATTGCAAGGTCCGATGCCATGATGTAGATGATGGCATTGATTGCAAAGTCCTTGCTGCTGATGTAGATGATGTTATTGATTGCAAGGTCCCATGCCATGATGTAGATGATGGCATTGATTTTTGCCAGTCCTATGCCATATGTAGATGATGGCATTGATTGCAAGGTCCTATGCCATGATGTAGATGGTGGCATTGATTGCAAGGTCCTATGCCATGATGTAGATGGTGTATTGATTGCAAGGTCCGATGCTAAGGATGTAGATGGTGGCATTGATTGCAAGGTCCGATGCCATGATGTAGATGACGGTATTGATTGCAAGGTCCGATGCCATGATGTAGATGGTGGCATTGATTGCGTGCGTCCGAAAGCCATGATGTAGATGGTGGCATTGATTGCAAGGTCCGATGCCATGATGTAGATGATGGCATTGATTGCAAGGTCATATGCCATGATGTAGATGATGGCATTGATTGCAAGGTCATATGCCATGATGTAGATGATGGCATTGATTGTAAAGGTCTCATGCCACATGATGTAGATGATGGCATTGATTGTGCTGTCCTTTTGCCATGATGCAGATGATGGCATTGATTGGTAAGGTCCCATGCCATGATGTAGATGATGGCATTGATTGCAAGGTCCTATGCCATGATGTAGATGATGGCATTGATTGCAAGGTCCTATGCCATGATGTAGATGATGCACAGCTGATTGTGTTATCAATGCCATGATGTAGATGATGGCATTGATTGCAAGGTCCTATGCCATGATGGGGATGACACAACATTGCAAGGTCCGATGCCATGATGTAGATGATGCAGCATTGATTGCAAAGGTCTCATGCCATGATGTAGATGATGGCATTGATTGCAAGGTCCTTTGCTATGATGTAGATGATGGCATTGATTTCAAGGTCCTATGCCATGATGTAGATGATGGCATTGATTGCAAGGTCCTATGCCATGATGTAGATGATGGCATTGATTGCAAGGTCCATGCCATGATGTAGATGGTGGCATTGATTGCAAGGTCCGATGCCATGATGTAGATGGTGCATTGATTGCAAGGTCCGATGCCATGATGTAGATGATGGTATTGGATTGCAAGGTCCGATGCCATGATGTAGATGATGGCATTGATTGCAAGGTCCGATGCCAAGGATGTAGATGGTAATGATTGGTAAACTGACATGATGTAGATGATGGCATTGATTGCAAGGTCATATGCCATGATGTAGATGATGGCAACATTGCAGTGCCCATGCCATGATGTAGATGATGGCATTGATTAAAGGTCCTATGCCATGATGTAGATGATGGCATTGATTGCAAGGTCCTTTGCCATGATGTAGATGATGGTGTTTGATTGCAAGGTCCTATGCCATGATGTAGATGATGGCATTGATTGCAAGCAACCTATGCCATGATGTAGATGATGGCATTGATTGCAAGGTCCCAGTGCCATGATGTAGATGGTGGTACTTGATTGCAAGGTCCGATGCCATGATGTAGATGATGGCATTGATTGCAAGGTCATATGCCATGATGTAGATGATGGCATTGATTGCAAGGTCATATGCCATGATGTAGATGATGGCATTGATTGCAAGGTCCTATGCCATGATGTAGATGATGGCATTGATTGCAAGGTCCTTTGCCATGATGTAGATGATGGCATTGATTGCAAGGTCCTTTTACATGGATGTAGATGATGGCATTGGATTAAAAGGTCCTTATGCCATGATGTAGATGATGGCATTGATTGCAAGGTCCTATGCCATGATGTAGATGATGGAATTGGATTGCAAGGTCCTTTGCCATGATGTAGATGATGGCATTGATTGCAAGGTCCTATGCCATGATGTAGATGGTGGCATTGATTGCAAGGTCCTATGCCATGATGTAGATGGTGGCATTGATTGCAAGGTCCGATGCCATGATGTAGATGGTGGCATTGATTGCAAGGTCCGATGCCATGATGTAGATGATGGTATTGATTGCAAGGTCCGATGCCATGATGCAGATGATGGCATTGATTGCAAGGTCCGATGCCATGATGTAGATGGTGGCATTGATTGCAAGGTCCGATGCCATGATGTAGATGATGGCATTGATTGCAAGGTCATATGCCATGATGTAGATGATGGCATTGATTGCAAGGTCATATGCCATGATGTAGATGATGGCATTGATTGCAAGGTCCTATGCCATGATGTAGATGATGGCATTGATTGCAAGGTCCTTTGCTATGATGTAGATGATGGCATTGATTGCAAGGTCCTATGCCATGATGTAGATGATGGCATTGATTGCAAGGTCCTATGCCATGATGTAGATATTGGCATTGATTGCAAGGTCCTATGCCATGATGTAGATGGTGGCATTGATTGCAAGGTCCGATGCCATGATGTAGATGATGGCATTGATTGCAAAGGTCATATGCCATGATGTAGATGATGGCATTGATTGCAAGGTCATATGCCATGATGTAGATGATGGCATTGATTGCAAAGGTCCCATGCCATGATGTAGATGATGGCATTGGATTAAAAGGTCCCTTTGCCATGATGTAGATGATGGCATTGATTGCAAGGTCCTTTGCCATGATGTAGATGATGGCATTGATTGCAAGGTCCTATGCCATGATGTAGATGATGGCATTGATTGCAAGGTCCTATGCCATGATGTAGATGATGGAATTGATTGCAAGGTCCTTTGCCATGATGTAGATGATGGCATTGATTGCAAGGTCCTATGCCATGATGTAGATGATGGCATTGATTGCAAGGTCCCATGCCATGATGTAGATGATGGTATTGATTGCAAGGTCCGATGCCATGATGTAGATGGTGGCATTGATTGCAAGGTCCGATGCCATGATGGTAGATGATGGCATTGATTGGTGCGTCCCATGCCATGATGTAGATGATGGCATTGATTGTAAGGTCCCATGTGCTATGATGTAGATGATGGCATTGATTGCAAGGTCCTTTGCCATGATGTAGATGATGGCATTGATTGCAAGGTCCTTTGCCATGATGTAGATGATGGCATTGATTGCAAGGTCCTATGCCATGATGTAGATGATGGCATTGATTGCAAGGTCCTATGCCATGATGTAGATGGTGGCATCGATTGCAAGGTCCTATGCCATGATGTAGATGATGGCATTGATTGCAAGGTCCTTTGCCATGATGTAGATGATGTCATTGATTGCAAGGTCCTATGCCATGATGTAGATGGTGGCATCGATTGCAAGGTCCTATGCCATGATGTAGATGGTGGCATTGATTGCAAAATCCTATGCCATGATGTAGATGATGGCATTGATTGCAAGGTCCTTTGCCATGATGTAGATGATGGCATTGATTGCAAGGTCCTTTGCCATGATGTAGATGATGGCATTGATTGCAAGGTCCTATGCCATGATGTAGATGATGGCATTGATTGCAAGGTCCTATGCCATGATGTAGATGGTGGCATCGATTGCAAGGTCCTATGCCATGATGTAGATGATGGCATTGATTGCAAGGTCCTTTGCCATGATGTAGATGATGTCATTGATTGCAAGGTCCTATGCCATGATGTAGATGGTGGCATCGATTGCAAGGTCCTATGCCATGATGTAGATGGTGGCATTGATTGCAAAATCCTATGCCATGATGTAGATGATGGCATTGATTGCAAGGTCCTATGCCATGATGTAGATGGTGGCATTGATTTCAAGATTCATTATCATGATGATAACCTTTCACCATTTATGATTTTATAACACCAATCCATAGTGTCTGAAAAAGAACTGTCTTCTAGAAAACCTAAAGAATTCATTTTCTTGACTTTGGTTCATTTTATTCTGCAGCATATCAATCCCAATAAGTTATTTAATGCCCAAATCTAAATATTTTGAACACAAACTTATGGCTTCAACTATAGACAAGATGTATTGTTGGTAACTTTGCTATAAATGGGTAGTGCTGCTAATTTTTTTACATAAAAATGTGTTGCTGGTAATTTTACTATAGAAATGTAATTTTATACTTCAATGGTCTTTTGTTTTTGTTTGTGAGTTCACTATTTGCTCATAGCTGGGGCTCTAATCAGTGGTACCACACTGGGTTAGATTAAACCTAGGAACATAATTTTCGGTAGATTAAATACATTGTTTAATAAATAAACAATGTATCTACTAAAATATTAGTATCCAACTAAAATAACGTGTAAATAATAAAATCTGTTGGATCAATAAATAAAAATTCCATTACTTCTTTGGAAATTGCTTTGTTTACATTAGGATATGAAAATGAGCAGATATAAATGCTTGAGAATCTGAGGTGGAGAATTGTTCCCACAAGGCACTATTCAGATTTGTCAGATCAGCAAGACCCTTCATGGTTGAGTTGGTCTAAAGCATGTTGAATTTAATCAGTTTTTCTTGATAGGTGAACGCAAGCTTGAAACCGAGTGGGGGGGGTGTATCTTTGCTTTAATAAAATTTTACGAATATTCAGGTCGGTAGATGAAAATAAGTATATTGTTTAATAAATAAATGGAGTGTCTACTTAATATGAGAATCCACCTAAAATAATGTTTAAGTGATGAGATAAGTTTATGAAGTTCCTCAAAAAGTTCTTGGTAAGAGACTAAAGCACCATTGCTCTAAGATTAAATAACTGGATACTTTCCAAACAGAACATGTTTAGTGGCAGGGACACATGGCCTCAAGAGTCTTCTCTACTTTCTAAAGCCTCAAAATTTCATTCTAATAGAAATCTTTTATCATAGCAAACTATTTCTAAATTTAACTAAAAGGCAATAAAACTTTTGAGTACAAATAAAATGCCAATTGGAAAATAACTGAAGCTCTGCAGAGAAACAATGTGAAAAATGAATCATATTAATTATGAAAGAAAGCTTGAATGGGATGTGAATAATGAGTGCAAAAATGAGTGTTTTTAAATACTAATTAATGGTTTATTTCAGTTAGAAGCAACAATTCTTTATTTGTATGATTCAATAATCTGTGTACCAAAATGGGAGGTTGTAATCATGAAAAGAAATGAGACTATAGCCACTCGCAAGCATTTTTTCATACATTTCAGTTTCAATTATTTGTAAAAGTCTTTTTGCAATAGATTATTCCTCCAACGATATGAGTGTATGGATGTGTATAACATCAGATACATGAATAAGTTCTTAGACATAAATAATATTGGATTGCTACAATTTGTATCAAACTGAACTAAACTTTATTATTAAAAAAATATAGATATAGAAGAGTTACATTTAAGCAAATTATTTGTAAATATTCAGATATCTTTTAAAAATTCAACTTTTTGCTTATACCAAGAGCAATACCAGACTTGAGATTGCTATTTTACTGAATAAATGTTGTAAGAAAAATTTCAACTGACAACAGTACCAGCTGCTCAGTCAATAAATGCAGAATATTTCCTTAAAAGAAAATAGTTAATAGTATCAATACCAAGAATTACTTTGTGTGTGTGTATATATATATATATATATATATTTAGTATATCGAGGCAGCAAGTAATTTTCTAAATATATGCTGTTAAATATAAGAGACAATGAATGTCTATTATGCTTAATCATGAGCCGTTCTAAACGTCGTATTTTTGCTTTAATTTCAGTTGAAAATAAAGACAAAAATTCTCCGACATTTGGATAATTATTTATTGGTTTTCTTCTAAGCTTTCGGCTCACATGAGCCATCTTCAGAGAAGTTGTTTAAACTGAAATATAAAATCCACCATCACCGACGATTTTATTTTGTGTTGACATAAAACTCCACTTGCCAACGGCAATAGTTACCAAAAACAATAAACGCAGTTCTTAAGTTTGCGATGCGGTTTTATGACGTCACACCGTGGGATAGCGCGAAATGACAACAAAACCATGGAGTCAAATGCAATGTAATGTTATTTCCTGTTTTAAAGTTGATTTAAACAAATTTATATATATCTATATATAATTATTAGAATAACTTTAATGATTGAGAGGAGAGAAATTTGTTATTTAGAGATGAAATGTGCTGCAAAGCAAAAAGTTGCAGATGACTATATATATATATATAGTCATCCGCAGACAGATCTGTTTCACTGTATCACAGCTCATCAGTACAACCCGAGCGAATTGGCATCAGTCGACAATTTTACCTCTGAGCTATGGGCACTCGGTAGAGGAAGGTGAACTTTAGTGTGTTATATACATTGTAAACACATGCCAGTAGTCGAGAGTGTTCAAATTCATTACTGAATGAAGGATTTATAGATGCATGAGTAGATACTGTTTTTTCAAAGTTTACCAATCCTCCATAGTGCTCAATTCAGGTGTGAGAGCGTAATTATATATATATAAAGAGAGAGCGATACAGAGAAAGACGATATTTGCCTTGTAGTTGAAAACAAATGTGGTGAAGGGCAGAATAATATGTGGAAAAGAAGTGTGTAGGCATCAGGATATGTCAACTAACGTAGTGCAATAGAGAGATAATATGCTTAAATTTATGGAGTCTCACATTTGGACTCTTCGCTAAGAAATCTGCCAATGCTGACAAAACAAACCTTGCGTCTGCTCTTGAAAAAGACCTCCAGTCAATTGTGGATTAGGATAAGAAATGGCTCGTAAATTTTAATGCTTCCAAAACGAAGCTGCTATCCTTTAACCACCATAGAGTATTTTTCCTACCTGCCATCAGCATGGATCACGCTAGTCTCCCTGAAAGCAATACCCTGTGCCTGCTTGACCTCACTCTCTCAGCTGATCTGAAGTGGAATGACTACACTGAATTAATGGCTAACTCTACTGCTAAGAAGGTCAGGTCCCTGTGTCAGGCCAGGAAGTTTTTCTCTTCCGAATCTATCATACACATATACAAATCTACCATCTGCACATGCATTGAATACTGCTGTCATATCTGGTCGAGCACCTCTGCTGTTTACCATGGCGTTCTTGACAACATCCAAAAAAAAATTTGCAATGTTGTCAATCCTGACCTGGCAGCTCGACTCCAGTCTCTCTCTCACCGACGAGACATGGCTTCCCTCCATTTCTTCTATGACTACTTTCATGGATTCTGCTCCTTGGTGCTCTCCCCCACACAAATTTACTCGAGCTAGAAGACTAGCAAGAAGGTCCCACACTTTTACTATGAAAACAATCAAGTGTAACCACAACTTCTATTTCTCAGCTTCTTTTCTCACACTTCCTGCCTGTGAAATTCCCTTCCATATTCTTGTTTCTTTGATAGCTACAATCTCCAAGAGTTTAAATGAAACGTCAACTGTCATCTCTTATCATCTAGATTCCCATCGTTCTTCTCACTTTACACTTTGCTCTCATCACACCAATGTAGCTGTCCTTCTCTCTCTTCACTCTCTTATTATGTAACCCCCTGCACACCAGTGGCAGTACTGCCTTGCTTGGGGTGAGAAGATTATAAAAAAAAAATTGATTGCATATAAAATGCATGTGTAGAAATAATGGCCCTAGGAGGGAATATTTAAGAAATTTTACTTTGTATAATAGCCAATAAGTGTCATAATAGATGGCAAATAATGGAAAACATGACAGAGAAATTCAAACAGGTCTAGGCATCATAAAAAACGTTTCAGAAAGCGAGTAAAGTATGCAGAAATCAGAAAGCAAAAAGAAAATCGAAGTCCTGTATTGTCATATAATATCTATCCGTCAATGTGACAGTTAATATTTTGAACAATTTCATCAGAAATGAAAACAAACTTGAGGTAACCTGTAAAGGCTGAGAATATCATAGTGAGAGCATATGACAAATAGGAAAGATCTAAAGAGAATAAAAACTGAGAATGAGACAGCTGAAATTGTTTAAATTCATCATGAAGAAATAATACTTGGAGAATTTAACACTCACAAGGACAATTAAAGGTAAGAGAAGCAAACTATTCAGTATAAAGTTTGAGAATATAGATGCAAGAACAAGTATTAAAAACAGCAATTTCGTAAAGATGAATAGCAAAAGACAAGAAGTAGTGGAGATCCATTATAATCTAGACCCTAAAAGAATACAGCACACAGCGAAATAGAGATTGTTTTCATCTTAATTTTAGTTGTTTTTTTATCACAACTGCTCAAATCATCAATCTACAATAACCAGTGAACAACACAAATTAAACAAAAAATACAACCCTAGCCCAAGTTATCAATGGTTGCATAATATACTAGGGAGTATATAGTTCTGAATACAGAGTTCTCCTAGACTGGCTGCTAACCACAGATAGAAAATCCAGTCTGCCCTGCTATTTAGCCCATAGTTGTGGGAGAGAAGATAGTATTTTATATGTTATGCTTGTGTATTGGTGTGAAAGTTAATGCACCAAACAAAATTTAACCCAGCTAACTAATTTCTTGTTTTGAACGCCTAACCATTATCAGTCAGACATTTAAGTGCCATACATGATACAAGCTTTGGGCGATCATGTCTCGAAAGAGACATGACTGACTGGGCAGAAGATTATCCCACAGTAGGTTGCCATCGCTTTTTGCAGCTGGTTGCCATCCAAGGCTATAGAACCCGATCTGTCCTATCATTTAACCCATAACTGGAAAGAAGAGACAAATTAATACCTTTCCCAAGGGTATTTGCGCATAAGTGAATGCAAGAAATTTAACTGGTATTCGAAATCGGCACCCTGATCTCTTGTTCTTAGTCAATATCCACTGCACCACAACAGGGCCTAAATACCAAAATCTAATTGAAATAACCAAACAGAATTTTTAAATCTTTCATTAATCATACTGACAACTTTTCTGCAAATACCATTAATGCATACAAACAAGTGTATTAATTATTGTTAATATTTTGGGTATTAATATTGAAGAAAGGAAGATTTCTGTTTGGAAAAAACTAAAAATGATAATCATCCCCAACTTAAAATATGGCAAAAGCTGTCTCTTTAATTCACTACTAGCAGAGATACATACCTCAATAGGGTACCTAGTGTTAAAAATATTTGGAAAAAGTAAAAATGATAGTCTCCCCAAAAGCTCTTTTTTTCAATTTACTACTAGCAAAAATGCAGAGTGCGATTGATAAATTGTCGTCTAAATTTTTGCAAAAAAATTAAAGTAACACCAACATTCCATTTTAACAGATAGGTTTACCAAAATAACACAAAAATATTTTGAAATACTAAAAAGTAAATCTATTCAATAAAATCACTATTGGCCTCCAGAATACTTCAGAATCTCCTGTAACTCTGTTGGTTAGTTCTTTGTTTAAATAGGCGGATGCTGCCATAATCCTTGCCTTCAGTTCATCTTTAGTGTTACAAGTTTTTTGTTGGTCTCTTGCTCAAGTGCAACTAATTTTTTGTTGGTCTCTTGCTCAAGTGCAACTCATGCATAATAATCAGGGGGTGACAGTTGCAGAAATTGTCTCACAGCCATGACTGCGTTCTTTTGCTCATGTGGCATGGTGCAGAGTCTTGTCGCCAAACATAGGGTCTTCCAGCAGTCACTCTCTTGACCCAAGGCAATACTACCTCCTCAAAGCACTTGATGTAGGCTTCAGACTCAATTCAGAGTTCTACATCAAGTACCTTTAGGAGGTAGTATTGCCTTGAGTCAAGAGAGAATGCAGTTGAGTTGAGTGTGAGAACCTCATCAACAAATTCTGAAGTTTTTTTTATCAGAATGTTCGAAGTAAATTTTCTGACCCGCCATATCTTTATAATTGCTAGCCGACTCATCTAACTCTTTCTGAATCCTCTGCACTGTTCTGAGATTGATCCCCAAAACTCTGAAATGTTCATATTAGAACTTCTGGCATGAAAGCCAAGCAATACAGCATGCTGTTCCCAAATTTTTAGTTGAGTGAATTGCATCATTGTGTTCTTTATTTTCACAGATACTGCCCAAATGAGTCTACTATATTGTGCAATTAAAATCAAAACCAAACAACACGTGTGCGTGAAATTACAAATATAAATGGCGACCGTTTACCCACTGCACCCCCCTCCACATGCATCAATAGGGCACTCAGTGATAAAAATAATAAAGAAAAACTAAAAATGTTAGCCTCCACAAATTTCAAAAATAGCAAAGCTATTCTTTCAATTTACTACTAGCAGACATATGTACTTCAATAGGGCACTCAGTGATAAAAGTAATCAAGAAAAACTAGTCTTCCCAAATTTCAATTTAGCTCATAAAAACATAAACTGGTAAGTGAGATAACAAAAAAATAAAAATAAAAAAGATATGTTAGTCCAAATATAGTGTCAAGGTAGCAGGATATATCATGCTATAAATATAGAAACTACTTCAGGGAAGACCTTTTTTGTCTTCTCTCTGCTTTTTTGACAAACAATCTAGAATTCTGTCTTAAATTCACTAAAAATAAGTGAAAGCTATTACTTGGAAGATCAGTCAGGGCTTGAAGCTGTATAACTGGTGATAGTTAATTTATTTGTCAAAGGAATATGGCCGTGAGGAATGGTTTAATTTCTGCTAAGATGAAATGAAAATTCTTTTGATTTGTTGATAAGCAATATTATTTCTCCTTTTTTTTTTGTACATATCTACACCCATGCTGATGATCACATGTGATTTAAGGCACAAAAAAAAAAAAAATTATGATCATGGTATTTGTAAATCTATGACTTGATTTCAGTATATATCTAAACTGAATAAATTGTACACCTAAGCCATTACTAATAATAAATTTAATCCCACCTTGGACCCAATTCGATGTTTGTCAGGTTTACTTGAAATAACTGTATATTGTACAATCATATGACATAAATTTAATAGTCACACTTACCTCACCTTTCCTAGTCATATACGCAAAAGGGGTTGCTGAAATTCCTAAAATCTCTCTATCTAAATAATCAAATATTACATTTGTAAAATGAGAAGGGATGATGAGAGAAATTCTGAGAACTCTTTCATATGAGTGTGTATATACACAAGCACAAACACAATATATATATATATATATATATATATATATATATATAAATAAACTAAAGACGTGTGTCAGTGCAGTGTTTGTGTATTCTCACTGATTTCTATTAATATACACTTCCACATTTTTTTTATCTGATTTGTTTCAAAACTTATTCACCACTTGCAAATATATTATTCTATGCCAAATCATGTGCTCTCTCTGCTAGAATGTCTAAGATTCATTCAGCATAGTTGCAGTATAAACCTAGTAGCTCTTTGGGTGTTGAACACAAGTTGTTGACAACAGGCATTGGTTAGTTACTCTCACAAATGAGTATTTTTGGTAACAAGTAGCCAGTCAATATATATATATATATATATATATATATATAGTCATCCACAGACAGATCTGTTTTGCTGTATCACAGCTCATCAGTATTGTTAGACATCCGATTGCTTTTTACTCAGGATTGAAACCAGACCGAATTTCTACCTCTGTGCTATGGGATCTCTGTAGAAGGAGGCAGACTTTTAGCATGTGATATACCATGTAAACATGTCACTAGCTAAGAGTGCTCTAATTCATTACTGAATGAACGATGCGTAAATGCTAGAGTAGCTACTGTTTTTTTTAAAGTCTACCATTTTTCCAGAGTGCTTAATCAGGGTGTGAGAGTGTGTGTGTGTATATATATATATATATATATATATATGTTTAACAGTATATGTCTAGAAAATATATGTGTGAGTGATTTGAATTGGAATCTGATGAAATGGTAATGCTGACCTGTTTCATTGACATGTTTCTGCATCACCAGAAAAAATTAATTATATATTGACGAGGCAATGTGATTCCCATTAGTCATTTTAAACACTATATTTTTTTTCTGATAATGTTACTCATAATAATGTTATATCAACACTAAAGTTTCCCAAATTGTCTTATAGAATTACTGTATGCTTATGTATATAGGGTGTGATGGGTAAATTGTAGCAATTCAATATTTTCCATTTCATGCAAGCATGTTGTTTGTTTTAGACCATGACATTTTCATACAGGGTGTAACTGATGAACACTATTTTCTCTTTGAGTATCAGTTGCTCTAAACTTTCAATTTCACCTGAGTTCAAGATACCTTATGAAAAGGTATGAACAACTCATATCTCCCCCATATATAATAAAAATTTAAAACCTTCATGAAACACGAGTAGAATATATTTTAAACTTTTTTGGGGGTTTTTTTTTTTCATACCAGTTAAGAATTATTTGAATTTAAACAATGTCTAAGCACATATTCTAGTTTTTTCTGTGCAAATTATCAATAAAATTATTAGAATTAATGCTCATCTGGTATCCAAAAAATAATTCTTAAAATATATTCCATGGGAACTAAAAGGTTAAAAAACTGAAAACAAATGTTATCTGTGTTGCTCAATAACCATGTTAGATGATACAAAAAATGACAAGAGGCCTTATTTTCAGAAAAATAGTTTGAAATAACAATGGCTTGCAAGATCATCCAATTTACTTCCCCACTGACAACAAGAACCTGAAAAAAAAAACACCTTTTAATTGGGCTATTAGAGGCTTAAGTCCCTTTCATGCCATGTTGTTAGGCACTCCAAGGACTTACTTTTTGGTGACCCACTTTATCTCTCATCTCTAGAGGCAAGCAAAACAGGCTGGGAAGTTCAGATTGCATGACATTAGCCTAAGCCAAGTGAGACGAAGCTTGCAAACCTTTGGGAAATTTGGAAAGAAAACTTTGTCTCAGATTAAAAATTATATATATATATATATATATATATATGGCATGCGAGTAACAATTAAGCTGAAAAAGTAGCAAAAAACACAAAAATTGCTCTTTATGTGTGTAAATGTACAAAATTGTATATGAAAGAAACAACCCACCCTTAAATAAAACACCTCTAACAACAGGAGAAAGTATCTTGAAACATGCATAAAATATTTATCATTTGTACAAAATAATAACCAAATTTACATCTTACAAACACTTTTCTTTATAATAATTTTAAAATAATTTGACAGACAGTTATTTAATTTATGGTAGCAAGATTTTTGGTGATTTCCTTATTTGATTTCTGTTGTTCAATACTGTGCTTCAGAAAAATAGCACTTTTATCTTTCTTGGCTTTTTTGCTTTGATCAAATTGTAGTACCTGTTCTCGGTCAAAAAACTACATTTCATCTCTCAATTGTGCCTCTTATGTGGACAGCGTGTAACTGAGAATATTGAGATGAGCTGTCTATGACAGTACCTCCCTCACTACATAAAAGAAGAGTATTAGTAGTAATACTGAAGCAGGTGCAACCAGTGGCTAGGGGGTGGGGAACTGCACCATTTTTTTTTTAACCTGGCCTGTGCATGCAATGTAGTGTTACATCATCTCTGTGTGGGGCAGCAAGCAAATACAATTATCACTCTGCCTTTTGGTTAAGATCAAAGTGTTGCATCTGTTCTTATAAGCTTACTCTGATTGTCTTTCTCCACTTTTATCTTTCATTTTCTCACCAAAACCAAGCTGTGTCTTCTCCCCTCTTTCAACGTGACCAAATAGAATAGTCCATCTTTTATAGGTTTATGGCCATATCACATTGAATATACCAGTTCTCGCTCGATCACCGAAGTTAAGCAACGTTGAGCCTGGTCAGTACTTAGATGGGTGACCGCTTGGGAATACCAGGTGCTGTAAGCGTTTAGTGACAGATGTGCGTTGTGGTGCAGTGGATATTGGCTCAGAAAGTTAAATCGGTGAGCCGAGTTCGAATTCCAGTTGAATACCCTGCATTGACTTAAGCACCGGTACCCTTGGGAAAGGTATTAATGCGTCCCTTCCCTCCAGTTATAAATTAAATAACAGGGTAGGATTTGAGGACCCAGCCCTTAAAAACAAATCCCAATGAATCTTGATACTCGAAAAGAAAAAAGTATTACGAGACACAAAACTTATATTAAAAAAAAAAAAAAATAAAAGCAACAACAAATTGTCAAAAGAAAAAGGTATTACCAGAAATAAATAAATAAATAAAATTTAGTTGGCAATAAAAGACCTGCCAAGGTTGTTATGCCATAAAACAAAACAACCAACCAACAACCAATCATCATTTATAAGGTATTGGCAGAGCATAATGGTCATGTGAACCAATAAAGGGCAAGACAAACATAGTTATAATAGGATGATAAATATCAAACAAATGATTTGGGGGGCATTTTAGACTGAATTGAATTTCATCTCTGTAAAAATACTTGGATGTAGCCAACAAAATCTTGCCAACACCCTGACAATACCCTGTTCTTGATAATGACAGAGACAGTTAAAAGTATTGAATAACACAGAAGGTAGCACAAACTCCACGCAGTTCATTCAGCGTTTTAATTTGAATGTACAAGACCCGTCAAAAAAGTAACATAATCAAATAAAGACAACCAGTAATATTAATTGAATTTAACAAAAACTGGGCGCTTGGTGAAATATGATTTCTACAAATATTGATTGGAATAATTCCATTCCTTTTGCTCTGTCCCATTACCATCTTTGGAACATGTCCATGGGAATAGCACACTAGAACTAAGTAAACACCTGAGCAAAT
>JBBBDQ010030030.1:67500-83259 GCA_037127315.1 Ascarosepion bandense
GATTCTGAAACAGTATTGGAAGATTGAAAATGCTGAGCAGGTGCACTAAATATGGAGAAAAGCATTTGACATTGTTCTACCAACACCAACATAAATTTGAAAAAAAGAGGTTCAGGGATTAATGTACTAAAATCTGGACATCCTAGGATGTCTATGAATGAAGAAAATGAGATGACAGTCACTCTGATATTTGTAATGTTAATAAAGAAATGTATATGCAATAAAGTTTAAAAAAAAAACTCTAAAGTGTATACCTACTTTTGACCCACCCTGTTCATACATATTCACACACCTTAAAGTGTATACCTACTTTTGGCCCACCCTGTTTATACATATTCACACACCTGCTTATTCTGTCTGAAAGCATTGATACATAAAGCAATCACAAAAAACAAATATATCATAATTTGTATGAGTCATTTGTTGATAAAGTTCACATGTTGAGTGATCTCATTTTTCATTCTCCCAATATGTTTTTCAGTGCGCATCATTCAATGACATGCCAAACCCCATCAACAAGCATGTCTTTGAATGACAAACCCCATATGCACCCCTAGCCACACTTCTGCCTCAGCAAAGCATTAAGTTGTTTCATCCATGTCTTGTTTGAATTCTTGATTTAAGATCTTCGTGTTAAGGCAGAAATCTAACCCCCAAACTTGATAGGCTGGATCCGCCAACCTAATAATTTCATGACATCAGTTACAGCTGATAAGCCCTGTGCAAGTGAGGTAAGGCAGAGAGAGGTAAGCAAAATTGACTTTATCGCATTTTGTGACTAGAAGAAAAAGAAAAAAAAAATTATGGATCATAAGCAACATGTCTTTTCATGTTTTCTTCAAAACTCTCATGTTGCTCATATGTTCAATCTATCATATTCTCAGTATCCTTCTGTAGTACCACAAATCTCTGCTGCTTTAACAGTTCTCTTCATCTGTGATCATATTTTCCAGCATTCACTGGCCTCTAAGAAGAATGATATTACATAACAATTTAGCTCTCTTGTAGGCCAAATTCAAATAGGGAAGACTAACATCAAGCAAGTACAGAAATTTAAATGAAGAAGTGACCAAAAAGAGGACAGAAAGTGTGGCACTGAGATCTGAAGATGTATTAGCATGGCCAAGGATGCATTCTAGAAGCTGAACAGGAATATTTTACTAGAAACAAAGAAGAGAGTACTGGATTGCCTTCAATATGGCAGCGAATGCTGGACAATATCCACAAAGTTGAAGGAAAGACTTAAAGCAGCCAAAATGTGGTTCTACAGAAGGAGGCTGAGAATATCATGGACAGAACATGTGAGCAATGATGAGGTTTTGAAGAAGATGGACATGAAAAGGAAATGAATACTTAACACCTGGAAAAGACAGCTGAAGTTTCTGGGACATGTAGTGAGGAAGGAAGGTTTAGAGAATCTGATGCTCAAGGGTTGGATAGAGGAAAGGAGAGACAAGAGAAAGCAGTGTGTGATACACTTGATGGACTTGAGTAGATAGATGGAGAAGCAGTGTTTGATGGCCATGATCATCTATGTTCTGAAGGCACACAGAAAAAGAAGTAATTTTACTGAAATGGTTACTGAAATGTTTGAAACTGGAAATATTTTCAAAATGTCAAAAATTAAAGAACAAAGTGTCTGAATTTCCACAAGTGTAAAAAAAAAAAAAGAAATAAACATTTATTGCCAACATGATGCATTTGTTATCAATATCTTTGTGTATAAACATGATCAAAGTTAATGTATTTAAGATGGCTTCAAATCAGTAATAAAATAACAGTAATAATGTATTGACTCAAAGTTGTAGGTTAAAAATAGCATGAATTATCACATTAAATAAAACCCGGACATGATCTATTGTTTTTAAGCAATTGAAGATTTCAGTAACCCTGGCCAAGGATGCATTCCAGAAGCTGAATAGAAATATTGAGAGACAGTAAGATTTTGCTGAAAACAAGGAAGAGAGTGCTGGACTGTTATGTGATGTCAGTCCTTCAGTATGGCAGCGAATGCTGGACAATATCATCAAAGATGAAAACTTGAAGCAACCGAAATGTGGTTCTACGAAAGGATACTGAAGAGATTTGATGGACCGAACATGTGAGCAATGACAAAGGTTTCTTAAAAACTGTAATTTCTAAATTATAAAAACTGGAAAGAAGGATGCTGAGGATACCATGGACTAAACACTGAGATCCGAAGGCATCTTGGGATGGCCAAGGATGCATTCCAGAAGCTGAATAGAAATATTGAGAGACAGTAAGATTTTGCTGATGGACTTGAGCAGATGGATGGTGGAGCGGAATTTGAGCGACATAACAGGAGAAGAGTTGTTAAGAGATACTAGAAATAGGGAGATGTGGAGGGCCACGATCATTTACGTCCTGAAGGGACACAGCACATAAAAGAAAGAGAACTTTGCTTATAATGAAATTTTTCTGTTTCCTAATAATTTGTTTAGTTTCTGAACGTCATCTATCACTATTCCAATGTACCTTCGGATTTCCATATAACAATTTCCATCATCTTCTATAACACTTCCCAGATATTTAAAAATTATTTAATTAGTTAACTAAAAGAAAAAATTTAAATCATTAAAAAGAAAGTAAATGAAAAAGTTTTTCTTCTGTAAAAGGCATTGACAACAATGAACTTCACTAACCAGGTATACAAATTCAACCCAACTGTGTATAAATGTTTATTACATATTTCGTTAACTATGACACATGCTTGTAATTAATGAATTCATGATTGATGATCAACAATTAGTTAAATCAGAATAATTTTCTATAAAAAAAATATCTATATCAGAAGAGTGTGTTGATTTGTAATTTAAAAAAACAACGACATGATGACACAATATTTAGAAAATGATGAAGCCAACATAGCACAAAAACTGCATAATAATGTTTTATAAAAGCTATAATTATCCCACATATTGGATAATTCATATTTACAATTTTCTCAGATACCAAGAAAATAGTGCAAAATAGAAATAATAACCTTCAAGAATCTTTAACAAAAAACTTTCATTGGTTTTAAGCAAACATTAAAATTGACATTTTTTTTTTTTTTTTTTGCATAGATTTTACAAGTACAATGGTAATGGTGATATTAACCATTCTGTTTCAAGGAAATATTCAGCATTAATTGATTGAACTGTCAGTTGTAAGTAATAAAATGTTTTTCTTAAAACAGTTTTGATGGAAAAATAGGTTTCACAAGTTTACAATTATCACGCTTTCTAGTATGGATTGGAATTTCCTTCCTAACCTTTTGTTTAAGGTAGTGTGAAAAATTCTGATTATGAGCTATTCATTTTAGTTGTTGCTGTTGTTGGGAGTCTTCAAATGATGTAGTTTTTTGTTGTGTGTCCAAGTTCTTTGTGATTCCACAACAGTCCATAAAATCTGATGAAGGACACATAAATCAATAAATAAAAAAAAAATGTCTTCTTCAAGGTGCATTGGTGATTGTGAATTTCATTCATAGTTAATTTATATCCTGATGAGTATAAATGTTTTTACACATTTCATCATGTATGACACAAGGCCAAACTTATTGTGTAATTTGTAATGAATTTATTATCTGTTACTGATGTAATCAGGATAATATTCTACATAGTAAATATGCTATATGAGAATATAGCTGCCATAAAAATGACAGCAAAATATTTTAGAGAATTATTAGCTGTTCCTTCACAGGTTATCATCCCTGAATTTGATATATATATTTTGTCTTTATATATTATATTGCTCTGGATAATATCCATTGAGCTCTCTATTTTTATTTATTTAACATTTTATATTAATCAGATAAATCTTTTGGATTATTCTCTCTGCTTTTATGGGTTTGTCATTATTTCATATATATATATATATATATATATATATATTAGGTTATCCCAAATGTTTGTAAACACTTGAAAAAAATTGAAATTTTACTCGCAGAAACAACAAAAATTATTGCTGGTTTGGCATTGTCCTGCTGCATCAAAGCGCACTTTCGGTTGATCATAGCCGGGTACTTTTGCTTCAACTTTTCATAGACCCGCTCAAGTTGCTGACAGTAAAGTTTGGCACTGATGGCACGACCATTCGAAACCAACTCCAAATGCACAATTCCTCCCAAGTTCCACCAAATGCACAACATGACTTTCTTGCCGAACTGATCTTGTTTTGGAACCGATGGTGTCTTTTGCCCTTTCTGAACCCATCGCTTGTCTCGATTGTGCTGGACCAGATAGACCCATACAATGGTCTTTATCATAACAGAGAGGATTTTTTACTATTTGACAACATAATTATTGAAAAACAAAAAAATAATAATAAGGCACTGTTAAAGAGCAAACACATGGCAACAGCTTTCATAACTGTTAGTAAAGGGAATAAACTGAGTTGATGCTGCCTTGCTATTGTCTCTTTCTCTCCACGACCATGACAGGAGATATATATATATATATATATATGTCAGATTAAATAAATTTCAAACACTATCTATGCAATTTATTAAAAAAAAATATATATATATGTGTTAGATTTACAGCAACCACATTAACTAGACGTCTTACGTTACATTTGTCCAACCATTCATCCATTTGTAGACATCTACAACAATATTCCTGTCTACATTCACAATATAAAAAAATAATGTTCGATAGCACACCTATCCTACACCAAGAAAACAACAAAAGCAAACTACAGATCCTCGAGGCAATATTCATTAAAACACGTAAGCCATCAATTAATAGAATCAGCTATAAATACTGTAGTAATGTTCTAAAATGTTTGTAAAAAGAACAGTTTTTTTTTCATGCTTTTAACACATGCATGACCATGACATTACAACATGTAAAAAAATTCCAATTTGGATAATTTTCACATTCTAATGAACACTAGCAATTTGTCAACGGTTATATTTGAAGCAGGAAAGAATGTACAGTAATTTTTAGCAACACAGTTTTCCAGTTACATTTGTTACCATAACTCACACTCCTGAAGATGACCTTAGAAAGAGGTTGAAAGTACACCGGTACTTTAAGAAATGAATGAAAATAACATCTGTCAATGTTACAGCTCATTTCTGACATCTTTTGATTGTAATACACAAAAGATTATCCATGAGTATGAATTGATTTTATTAAGAATAAGCAAACATAGTGTTTGCAATTTATTTAATCTGACATGTTTAAAAGAAAATTTGCTGCCTAAATACACAAATTTTAAATTATATATATATATATATATATATATATATATATATATATACTATCGACCATAAGTTTGGGACCACTCAAACATTTTTAGCAGAATCAAATTTGCCGAGTTTGTATTTTTTGTTATTCTTATGTAAACGCCAAGTGAAAAAAGTCTTCTTTTCAACTTTAAAATAAACATTTACTCAGTTTGCTACTTGACTCCTTTTATTATGATCAAGTTTTTGCTGAAAAGTCAGATTTATACCAATATTATAATTACGGTATAATTTATTTTTGTAAACCATATTACTATGGTATAAATGGCAAGGATGAAACAGATTAGCATTGAAAAAAGATCTCAGGTTGAAATTCTTTCGAAAGAAGGATTTTCTGAATGTGTTATCGCTAAAAAATTAAGCCTCTCAAAAATGGCGGGCATTATTGCCTTCAATGACTTTGTGAAACTGAGTTAAATATTGACAGAAAAAGATCTGGTAGGCCCAGAGTAACATCTGTTGTAGAGGATAGGCACTTGATCATATCTAGCAAGAGGAATAGAAGAAAAACTGCTTGGAATTAACAATTGAAATGAATTCTACTCGGCAACATCCAGTATCTGTTACTACTGTTAAGAGACAACTGCATTCTGCTGGGCTTAAAGGCTGTGTAGCAGTTAAGAAAATACTATTAAAGAAGGAGAATAAAGAATGAAATTGATCAGTTTGAAATGAACTTCCTAAAAATGAACAAATGATGTTTAAATGCTCTGAACAAATCCTTTATCCTAAATGAATTGATAAGGAACCTCACTCACCATCAAAAATCACAACGATCACAGCCATATTAAGTTTTTCTTTCTAATTGACACCAAGGATGATCTCAGAGGAGATCAAAAAGACTTGGGATAATAAAAACTATGGCCTCTTCCTTGATGAATTTCAACTTAACATCAAGAAACTAATTAGAGAACTATAAAAGATTATTTTAAAAATAAATAGGCTTAATAACTTCATATTATTCAATGAAAATGCTTAGAAAAAAAAAAAGAAGAAAATGTATAAACACACACACGAAGATTCTATCAGTGACCATAACTTGTGCAGCACTTTTTTGTCAAACACAACATTCCCTAGGTGTCTGAGAACGACCATATTCCCCAGATCTTGCCTCTTATGATTATGATTATGAATCCTCTTTCCAAAAACCAAATCCCACTTAAAAGAAAAAAGATTTCAAGACATTGAAGAAATCTAAGAAAATTCAATGAGGCAGCTGCTGGCTAATCCAATGAAGAAGTTCTAAGTATGCTACCATCAATAGAAACAATGCTGGATAAGGTGTGTGGCTTTAGAAGGCAACTACTTTGAAGGAGATTAAATATCAAATTGATATGTGCTGTAGTTTTCTTTTTTATAACATCAGACCCAAAACCTTTTGATCGTACCTCATAAACAAATATATATATATATATATATATATATACATACACACACACACACACACACACACAGAGGGTATATCAAAAATACTATTACTGAACAATTAAGAGTATGAGACTCACCTTCACAAGGATGTTTCCAACAAGCATCCAGTTGGCAGACAAAAATATACAGGATTGTAACTCAATACATGTCTCTCTCTCTCCTCTCACCATACTGTGGATATTGTGCTGATACTGATTGAGCACAATATCCACACTGGAATCATCAGACCATTAGAACCTACAGAATAGATTTGCCTAGATAGCAGAACGGAATCTCCCAGGCTGTTATATAAACCACCTACCAATTTGCTGGGCATCTCAGAGCTGTCAGTTTCAACTTCAACCGATTACTGGCTGTTGCTATCTAAAGATTCTACATGACACAGTAGACAGAATACGAACTTGTAAGGGAATAACCCATTGGATTTCGAATCCAATGCCTTCACCACTCGGGCATTGCATTGAGATGAATTCTTCACACCAAAACAAGGACAATTGTCCATATAAACATATCTGCAAATCCTTTGTTTTCAGTATACTAAGTTTGACATTTATGGTAAATTTCTTAAAATGTACAATCCAAGATACAATCCTAAAATTCTTTTACACACTTTGGGGTGGGTGGGGTTTCCTGATGCCAGATCAAGGTAAAATGTCCATATCATCAACATATATCTAACAGGTCATCATTGTACCTCAAACAGCAACTGTAACAAATGCACACAATGTCCACTTGCTTCTACATATGCATGCACCTGTTGGATTATTGACCAAATCATTCTTTCCAATACTTCCACATGGTGCCGAATCAAGTTTTGCAGGCCTCCATGATAGTTTGCATTATTAATGTCTGCTGCATGAAGCAATTGTTTTAACTGGTCCCACAGATAAAAATCCAAAGAATTGAGGTTGGGGGAATGTGAAGTCCATGGAATCAGTCCTCCCTACCTATCCATATTTCATGATAGATATCAGTCAGTACATCATCATCTCCTGTCTCACTAACTTACATCCTCTCTCTCATGCTTTTCTACATCCACCCCACCCTCATTAGTACTCTCTTCCCTCTCCTACTTTCTTCCTGACACCCCCCTGCAACCTCTCACTCCTCATAACATTCTTCCTCGTCCACCCCACTCATCAGTCATCTCTTCCCTCTCCTACTCTCTTCCTGACACCACCTGCAACCTCTCACTCCTCAACATTCCTCCTATGTAACTCCCTGCACAACAGTGGCAGTAAAATGCCTTGGTTGGGGTGACATGATTATAAAAAAAAAAATAAAAAATAATGTACCTAAAAGGTGCTGGAGCCTATCAAGCACAAACTACATGGGTATTTGTATTTGCAGGAGTACATCTACTAGCAAGTCTGGAAGAGGGTTTGAAATAAAGTCCCCGTAGACAGCTCCTGTAAAACATACAGGGAGAACAAGTGGACCTACCAGACAGTGATCTACATTTTCAGCCCACACACTAATTGTAAACTGATGGTGGTGTCTAGCCTGTATTGTACGATGGATACTCCAACCTGCCCACAAATGTTGGTTGTGTAAATTTGTTATTGCAACTCTTCCGAATGTTGCCTCATCCATAAACAAAATTAGAGAAACAAACAACTGGTTGGCAGTTTGTGCAGTAAATTATTGTCAAAAATTATCTTGTGGTTAGTGATCAGAGAGTGAAAGACCTTGCGCACATTACAAAGAGCTGCTCTTGAATTAGCTACCATGTGATACTACGAGAGGTATGACATACTAGGACCACTTGACGTGTGCCGATACCTAGATTGTCACTTATAGGTTTTGTGGTAGAGTGTATGAACAGATCTCTCTCTTGCGCAATCCATAGTTTGTGGTGCCATGGATCCTATCTCAACAGTGATAAGCAGCAGCCGAAGGTTGGATGACTTGGCTGCCTTTGGTTTGGAAATGATATCAATTACCATGTGATATTACCATGTGATACTACGAGAGGTATGACATACTAGGACCACTTGACGTGTGCCGATACCTAGATTGTCACTTATAGGTTTTGTGGTAGAGTGTATGAACAGATCTCTCTTGCGCAATCCATAGTTTGTGGTGCCATGGATCCTATCTCAACAGTGATAAGCAGCAGCGAAGGTTGGATGACTTGGCTGCCTTTGGTTTGGAAATGATATCAATTACCATGTGATATTACCATGTGATACTACGAGAGGTATGACATACTAGGACCACTTGACGTGTGCCGATACCTAGATTGTCACTTATAGGTTTTGTGGTAGAGTGTATGAACAGATCTCTCTCTTGCGCAATCCATAGTTTGTGGTGCCATGGATCCTATCTCAACAGTGATAAGCAGCAGCGAAGGTTGGATGACTTGGCTGCCTTTGGTTTGGAAATGATATCAATTACCATGTGATATTACCATGTGATACTACGAGAGGTATGACATACTAGGACCACTTGACGTGTGCCGATACCTAGATTGTCACTTATAGGTTTTGTGGTAGAGTGTATGAACAGATTTCTCTCTTGCGCAATCCATAGTTTGTGGTGCCATGGATCCTATCTCAACAGTGATAAGCAGCAGCGAAGGTTGGATGACTTGGCTGCCTTTGGTTTGGAAATGATATCAATTACCATGTGATATTACCATGTGATACTACGAGAGGTATGACATACTAGACCACTTGACGTGTGCCGATACCTAGATTGTCACTTATAGGTTTTGTGGTAGAGTGTATGAACAGATCTCTTGCGCAATCCATAGTTTGTGGTGCCATGGATCCTATCTCAACAGTGATAAGCAGCAGCAAAGGTTGGATGACTTGGCTGCCTTTGGTTTGGAATGATATCTGATACAGCCTCGCATCAATTATAATTCATGTAGCTGTATGTAAAAATCATAGATGATTGCTTATGATATTTCTTGCCATTGTTAAATGGAACACTTCTCAGTTAACTCACGACTACACATGAAATGTTGAAGACAGACTAGCCACAAATGTACATGAATGACAAATGTAACCTAGTCTACATGGCAACACAGTGTCATCTACCATAAACTTAATACCACAAAAATGAAAATATATGTTTATATGGACTTTTGTCCTTATTTTGATGTGAGAACTCCCCACACCACCTAAAAAGTATTTTTGATATATACATTACTTTAAACATTATTCTTAATGAGTAGACATTACGTTTATTTATTAAACAGTATATTTATTTGTTTGTCTACTGAAAGAGAAGTCCTTCTTGTCATAAATTTATGATGAAAAGGATTTATGAGACCTAAAGACAAAATTCCAGTTCCTAGAAAATGAAACCCCCAAGAAGCTCCTCCCTAATGAATGAAAAGAGATTTGGTCATGGTCAATGAAAGCATTCCACACAGGAAATGCTAAGGTGACAGGTCAATTTCTGATTCAACATACCCGTCCACATGTTGGACAATACATTAATTACAACCTTGTGTCAAACAATGTGTTATGATAATTTATATCAGTGTTAATTCCTGATAGTCATCTTGAAGTAAAGATTAACTATGATGCTTTTAAGGCAGGGTTTAAAAGAAGTGGGGAAATGCCCTACCTACAGCACAACAGGTCTCATTCTACCTATTCTATAAAGGAGACTAACGTCTTCACAAACTGAAGTTTTAAAAATGACACATGAAAAATCAAAGAATAATATTTTACAATAGCTTCATTTTTCATTTTTCAATACATGGAAATCAAATAAAAATCCAAATAGACACAAACAAAGCAGTGAATGAAAAAGCTTCTATCGTGTCGTATCATAGCCCAGAAGCTATTAATTTATATTGGACAACTTATACGATCAAAATTAATAACCAACATTATATTTTTGTCATTTTTTTTTAGGCTTCTTATTTGTGATATTCTTCAGCAAATTTTATTAAATTTTAAAATTTTTTTTGTATTTTTGTTTTTTGCATGGTTGGAGATGCCAAGTCCAATTCGATTGGTACCAGTGCCATGTTCTTTGACTCGACCAATTCAAATGTTCGATGATAATCAAACTGGTGCTCGCTGGGTGTGGCTAATGCAATCACAAGTAATTTGCCAAATCTAATGTCACTGCATTTGATTCGATTTATTTACATCAATTTATGCCATGGACACCAAGCCCCACCCATCAAGGTTTTTTTTTTTAATATTACTTTATTTTCGGAAAAAATGATGAAGTAAGAAATGAATTATTTGGGAGTGTTCAGAAAAATCTTTTTCCCAATAATCCACAACACTGCATTTTTGAGGAAGGAGAGGATGTTATATATGTCTGTATGTATGCAAGCATGAATGTGTGTGTGTATGGAGAAAGAGAAAGAAGAAAGTGTGAAAAAGAGAGAAGAGAATAAGAAATGAGTTTGGGTTATCAGATAAAGAGAGGAAAAACATAGGAAAGAAAGAAAAAGAAGTGGTAAAATATAGAAAAGAGAAAAGACACAGGCAATGTTAAAAAATAAATAAAAAGAGGAGGGAAGAGACTGTGGAAAAAACAGTAAATGTCAGGGAAAAGGGGAAAATAGTGAGAGTATTTAAAAGATAAGCTGAAATGTAAAGAAAAAGCATGAAAAAAGAGTCAAGATCTGACCTAATAAAAGTGAAAAGAGAGAGGAAGAAACAGAAAAGAAAAGAGACTAGAAACAGATAAATAGAAGACAAGAAAAACAGGGAAAAGAAGAGAAGAAAAACAGAGAAAAGAAGAGAAGAAAAAAGAAAAAGAAGAGAAGAAAAAAGAAAAAGAAGAGAAGAAAAAGTGAAAAAGAAGAGAAGAAAAAGGTGAAAAAGAAGAGAAGAAAATGTGAAAAGAAAAAAGTGAAAAAGAGAAGAAAAAATGAAAAGAAAAAGTGAAAAAAAAAAGTGTAAAAGAAGAGAAAAGTGAAAAAGAAAAGAAAAAAGTGAAAAAGAAAAAGAAGTGAAAAAGAAAAAGAAGTGAAAAAGAAAAAAAGAAGTGAAAAGAAAAAAGAAGTAAAGAAAAAGAAAAAGAAGTGAAAAAGAAAGAAAAAGTGAAAAAGAAAGAAAAAGTGAAAAATGAACAAAAGAGAAAAGTGAAGAGATAATTGAAAAAGAAAAGAAAAAAGTGAAAAGTGAAGAAAAAAGAGATAAAGAATAATAACAGAGAAAATAAGAGATACAGAAAAACAAAGACGTGAAAGACAAAAGAAAGCAAACCAAAAAAAAAAAAGAAAATTAGAGAGAAAGAGAGAAGAGAAAAGAGAACTGACAATGAATAAGGCAGAGGGGGAAAGAGAAAGAGAGCTGAGTGATGTGATTCTTTTGACAAAAGATGGGCACAAAGGATCAGAGAGTGTACAAGTCGGCAAAGAAGCAACATGATTATTCTTCCATTTCCACAGACAACACTATCATTATTTCATCAGTGTTGAGTAAACAAAGATCTTTGGCAGGCAGGATCACTGAATAATATTTTTTGGAAATCAATCAATAGCACATTGTTTTCACAGTTCTTGTAAATGAGGAACCACCCTTAGCATTGCTTAAATGAATACCAAGCTAGAATTGGTCCAACACAAAGTAGCGATATTTTTCCATGATACAAAATCAGTTACTTAAAGCACTTAGTTATCCATATCCTTATGACGTAATATAAAAAGACGTGAAAGTATATTAAGGACATCAGAAAACGATTTTAAATTGTCATGGCAAACTTCTTTAAAAATTTGTACTATTTAAGAATTGATCTTTACAAGATTATGATTGAAAGTTATTAATAAACAAACAAAAAAAACATTGTTCAATCTGATTTCAAAATTAAGTTTAGATGCCTATACATTGTGGATAATGCAGATTTTACAAGTAATAAATGAATTACTTAAAAAGGTAATTTCAAGTTTCAAATCGATGGGATCAAACAATTATTCTTTTTTGGAGAAAAATCCACCCAGGGCATCTTTGTTCTGGCCATCCACTTTCATTAAATATTCAAGAATTTTTTTTTACATCCCTTAATTTATACCATGACCATTCTACAATAAGCATAATGATTACGAAAAATTTTGTTCCAACCATGGCATCTATTTAAAACTAAGATGTAACGAACACTACAATCTCAGTCACCAGCTGAAAATTCAGCATTATTAGTCACTTTTACGACAAAATCAAAACAAAGGACAGAAAATATTCATAGTTGAACAGACCCTGAATTGTTGCTTGCCATGCTGAAACAATTGTAATTTCAAGGAAACTTTTCACTTTGAATTCCAATTGGGACAAGCTCCACCCGCGCCCCTCAACTGGGACTCAAGCTCCACCCGCAAACCACAACTGGGACTCAAGCTCCACCCGCAAACCGCAACTGAGACTCAAGCTCCACCCGCAAACCGCAACTGGGACTCAAGCTCCACCCGCAAACCGCAACTGGGACTCAAGCTCCACCCGCAAACCGCAACTGGGACTCAAGTACCACCCCAGACTTCTATTTGAACTCAAGCTCCACCCGAGACTTCTATTTGAACTCAAGCTCCACCCCAGACCTCAAATCAGATCCCACATATATATCAAGAGCATTCTACAAAAAGCATATGATTATGAAAAATTTTGTTCCAACCATGGCATCTATTTAAAACTAAGATGTAACGAACACTACAATCTCAGTCACCAGCTGAAAATTCAGCATTATTAGTCACTTTTACGACAAAACCAAAACAAAGGACAGAAAATATTCATAGTTGAACAGACCCTGAATTGTTGCTTGCCATGCTAAACAATTGTAATTTCAAGGAAACTTTTCAGTTTGAATGCCAATTGGGACAAGCTCCGCCCGCGCGCCTCCACCGGGACTCAAGCTCCGCCCGCGCCCCTACACCGGGACTCAAGCTCCCGCCCGCGCCCCTACACCGGGACTCAAGCTCCGCCTGTGCCCCTCCACCGGGACTCAAGCTCCGCCCGCGCCCCTCCACCGGGACTCAAGCTCCACCCGCAAACCTCAACTGGGACAGAATTCCAAATGGACAAATTCTTCCAAAGAAACACTACTTTGTGAAACTGACTACCGAGTGGATGCTTCGCTAATTATTACAATATTAACCTCTTCAAGTCGAGTATAAACCGTTATCTTTCCTATTTATCCTCATAATCTTTACTTTTTATCTTCTCTTATGCACATAGAGTAGACTCATTCAGTAATATTCTTCCTTAAGTGGCTCTTGAGCCTTGTATTAAGTGAATATTTAGTTAAAAAAAATAAGCTGATATTACAACTCAATACTACAGTACAGAATCAAAGTTTGTTTGCCACATGCCAGGTTAACAATAAGTAGTAAAAACAAATGACCATCCATCTTTATAATTAGTCTTGTAATTGTCATATGTCTGTTTTAAATTTGTAATAAACAATACAAGTTGCATAAATTTTTTGGTTAAGAAAACTGATCCATGGAAATTCCATGGTGTACCTTATGAATTCACATATTTCAACATATGAGAAAAAAATAATGACATTGGAAATGACATCATTTAGTGAATGAAAACTATTCTACCTTTTATTGACAATTAGGTAACCACAAAGAATAATAACCTGAAAAATATGAAAAAAAATCACTCATTTGTTTCAAAAGAGAATTAAATTATAAGACACACAATATTTACTTCTTATCTGAGATATACTAAACAATATGATGCTAGAATTAATTATGATTATAAATGATTCAATTAATCATTGCTGATATATATATATATATATATATATATATACACATAAATATACACACACACACACACATATATATATATATATATATATATATACAAACACACAAATATATATATATATACACACACATATATATATATATATATATATATATATATATATATACACACTTAAATATATATATATACACACATACATATATACACACACACACATACATACATACATATACACACACATAAAATACTGTATTATCTGACATTAAGCTCTTTTTTAAATGACAAAAAAACCAAATGCCACCAAAAATCATTCTGTCTTAAAAAACCAAAAATGACTAATATAGAGTCAGTTTAACAACACATCCTTGGAGTAGATAGACTAAACTATCGCCCAGTTCACACTCCACCCATGTCTAATGAACGGGTGAAGAGGCTCATCCCTTGTTTCCTGTTTAGGATGTGGTTTCCGGCTTTTCTCTTCTAATCATTTCACTCTTTACGTAGACCCTGCACATCAGTGGCGTTACCGCCTTGCTCGGGGTGATATGATTAAAAAAAAAAACAGAATGATCCTCTAAAAATCTTAAAATAATATTTATAATTATGAATTATTAAATTCTAATTGCAAGTCAAAATAATTCTAAAATATACATGAACTTTAATATTATTTTTTTTTCACTTTATATTACTTGCTAAATGAAAAGAGGCATATTATATGGCAGGATATGCAATATACACATACACAATATATAACTTTTTCTTTATGTGCTGTGCCCCCTTCAAGATGTAGGCTATCATGGCCCTCCACAATTTCCTTTCTTTTGTAGCATTTAACAAATCTTATCTTTTTATTTCTCCTAAATCCTGTTTTGCCATTCATTTACTAAAGCTCACTAAGTATTCCATGCACTGTTTTCCTATGTCTTTCTTGCCTTGACTCTTTCCTGTAAGTATCAAATTTTCCATGTCCTTTTTCCTCATTATGTGCCATAGAAATTTTAACTGACCCTTTCTGATTTAAATATAAGCTTCATTTTTGTTTCTGAAAAACTTTGTCGTTGCTCACATGTTTGCTCCACGGTATTCTCAGCATCCTTCCGGAGAAGCACACTTCGGTTGCTTTAAATCTCTTCTTTGAGGAGATTGTCTGGCATTGGCCAGCATATAGGAGGAGGACAGACATGTGACCGTTCAGTACTCTTTTCTTTGTTTCTAATAAAGATCTTTTTTTTTTTTTCAAATGGATGCATGATAATCAGAATTTTTGGACATGCTTGTATCCTTCCTAAGCAAGATGAAAAAGAAAAAAATGAAGTGGGATTTTTTTTTCTGCACATGATAATGTCATATTACATATAAGAAGCACACATGAACAATCTTTCTTTTTTTTAT
>JBBBDQ010030031.1:0-90000 GCA_037127315.1 Ascarosepion bandense
GGAATATCTGCAGTTAGGGCAGAATTTACTTCTTTGCTTATCATGAAGAACCAAGCTCTTGTTGATTAAAAAGGATATTTTCAAGACGACAAATATGTCCGCTGAATAGCGAGATGGTCAATTTCGAGGTATTGCAGACTGATGCATAGCTATCGTCGCATGGGCGTCCTGTTACGACAAACTACATCATATGTGAGGCTTTTCTATCTTATTTTCGGGATCTTTTTACCAAGAATACGGGTTTGAGACCGGATCAGTTTAGCACCTATTTAGCTGAATTTTCTCGCTCCCAGACGACTAAAGCTGCTGGGTGTGAGGGTCTGATCACTAAAACAGAAATCTGAGATGCGTTGAAGCTTGCGGGTAAAGACAAGTTTCCGGTTATCGATGGTCCATCCTAAGTGAGGTACTGGAGGCAGTTGCACGTGTTAGTTCCTCTGATTGCACTGGTCTTTAATTAATGGCTGAAGAACGGGAATATTTCCGAACGCTTAATTAGAGGTGTGATCAATTTGCTTCGCAAGAATAAACACAGAGGGGGTTGGATTTATAATTTCCGGCCATTAACTATGCTGAATATAGCGTTAAGGATTTTAGCCAAGGTTTAATTAAACCCTCTGCTAACTATTGGACCCAGTCTGATTGGCCCCGAGCAGACACACGATGTGAAGGTTAAGAATATTCAGGGCAGTCTTGATCTCGTATGCTTCATCGTCGAACAAGTCGACAAGGCATTTGTTAGGATTGAATATTGATTTTTGGGGCTGTCTTTGAATCGATCTGTTTTGGAGCCGAACGTTCGATCTTGGATTCACCTCTTGTATTTGCTCCGCGGTCCGATATAAGAAATAAATGGTTTAAAACCTTTCATGTTGTTCAGATCAGTTTCTAGGGTCGGAGCTCTTCTTTTACCAGTTAAAGGCGAATCCGGTCTTACATAGAATTATGTTCCCTGGCGCGACCACGTTGATTTAGTATACCACTGAAGTGACCACTTTCCTGAAAAACAAGGCCAAGATTGACAAAGTCGACAAGTAGATCAGCAGGTATGAGATCTTAACAGGAGCCAAGATCACAAAAGAAACAGTGATTTTTCTAGTTTATTTTTCCATAACATTTTTCTTTGATTTCTCTTTTATTCACCCTTCCCCGACAATAAGCTAATCAGATTTTCTTATTTTTCTGCAGTAACGTCTATTTATTTGTTACAGTAGTAGTTTTGATTTATTTTTTACTTTTATTGCTTTTAATTTTGTATTTAATATTTTCTTTTCTTATTTTAAAACCTTTCACTCTTTAACTTTATTTCCCAGTTGAATATTTTAAAAGTTTTATGTCAATTTATATATATATATATATATATATATATATATATATATATATAAAGACAAGAGGAAAATATATTTAAATCACCTACGTGTTTCGTTTTGTGATGAACTTTATCAAAGCAAAAAAACGAAAAATTGATAAAGTCCATCATAGGACAAAACGCGTTGGCGATTTAAATACAGTTTTCCTCTTGTCTTCTTTTTATTTAACTATCCTGTCCTTAATCTCAGATCATAATTGAGTATATTTTTACACACACACACACACACACACACACACATATATATATATATATATATATATATATATATATTGTTTTCTTTGTAGGCAATTATCAAATTACATGACGCAGCACCCGACAAGGAAAGTAACTGTAGAATCCTGTCAGTTGTTTTTAATAAAATTTGTATGAAAGTAGGATTGCTAGCTAAATATTAAATTACATGACTCGACAGTCAAAGAGAAATTTATCGCACTTTCTTTTCATCTGTTTTTAATGAAACTTATATATATATATATATATATATATATATATATATATATATGTATGTTGGGACGCCCGCGCCTATTCAGCTATAATGGACTATTCCATTACTATGTAAAGTAATGGTGGCATTTACGTAGGAGAGGGTGCCGAGCAGCCGATCCACAGGTCAGTCGTAGACTTCCGGTGACGACCCGGAAGTACCCATTTCTCATACTATGTCTTACGACGGTTGAGACGATTAACCTTTATTCTTGTATTGGATACTAATAACCTTTGTAAATACTATTTTCACGGAATACAACAATTAACCTATTCCTGTTGTTGATCTTACTCACGACATAACAATATATATATATATATATATATATATATATATATATATATATATATGTATATATTGAGGGTGGAGAGTATATCCTCAATAACCGCATAATGGAATTTCCTATTCATGGATTCATATCACCCATCTCATTTAATATATCTACGTTGAATAGCTAGTGAGACATGTCTGATGTGATATTTACTCTAAATTAAAATAAAACTAAAAATTATTGCTCAATCACACTTTTACAGATTTTAAGTGGTGAGATCTCTCACTCAATAAGAAATATGCTAAAATAATTGGATGACAAACACAGCAAGACACGTTCAATACTGTTTGTTTGTATTTTTCTTTTTTGAAAGTTGCCTTAAGAGAAAGATTTTATGAATTTCATTCAAGCTCTAGTCAGTCAAATAATACCAAATGTTTCTGACTAAGTAAACTGCTAATATTACTGAGAAAAAGAAACCTTGTCAATTGTGGAAAGGAACACAGTTATTGAACGTTATATTATTGTGAATTTTCTTATTTAGCTCCAAACTGATTGATTAGTGAATTTAACAATAAATAAACCTTTGTTTATTTAATGTTTATTTTTTTCAAAATAGTTGCGGACTACCAACAGCAGCAACTAATTAAATGGAAAACATATATAACTTGAAGATAAGTGACCGAAATAATCAATATGCTTTCATTCCTCAGTATTTTAAAACAAGGTTACGAAAGAACCTCCTATCCATGCTTGAATTGGACTTGGGAAACCTATTTTCTTGAAAACTTTTTAGAGAAATATTTTATAAAATTCATTCCAAAGCGGCACTTACTATTCGTTCAATGAATTAGTAAATATTTCTTTGTAGGGAAACGGTTGATATTACCAATAGGGTTCTTAGTTCTATCAGTTCATATATTTACATCCCCACAGAGGCGAACTATCTATATTCCTTTCGTAATTCATTCATAAGAAAGAAATTTATATTCGGGCCGCTTCTTCTCAAAAGCCAATACTTTATAGGGAAGATTATTGTGGGCAGGTTAATAGATAACGGCTCGGAATTTGAAATTGTGGTGCCAATTTCCAATTGCAAACCGGTTCTTTATGAACAAATACTCTTGAAAAAGGTATGAATCTGCTTCTTCTCCGTCCGCTATGGGTTAAATAATAAGTCTTGTATGAGTAAATCATTATTATCACCAAAATGTATTAACGGCGGTCTCCTTACTAGATATTTCACATTTCACATTACAGCAAGAAAAAGGTTAGAAAAGACACCCCAATAACTATTGGAAAAGACAATAACAGCGACTGAACATGGAAAACCTATTTTCTTAAAGATTTGAAGCAAATTACTGGAATGGCTGCTGGATCAATGAATTCGAAATGTTATTTTGTAAAGCTAATATTTTTTTCTTCATGGGCAATGTCCCTTCAGCATGTAGGCGATCATGGACATCCACTTGGCTCTGTCTCTTGTCACTCTTAATATTTTTCCTCTATGTGCGTTGTGGTCCGAGGGATATCGACTCGGAACGAGAAATCGAAGAGCCTAATTCGAATTCCAGTTGAAGTCGTTGCAATCATATACGCGCAAATACCCTTGGGAAAGGTATTTATCCGTCTCTTCCTTCCAGTTATGGGTCAAATAACAGCACAGATTGGGTTCTATAGCCTTCGTTAGCAACAAGTCTACCGCAGAAAGCAATGACAATCTACTGCGGGATAATCGAGACATGATCGCCCAAGCGTGTATTACGTATGTCACTTAACTGACTGAATTCTCCTAAACTCCGATCTGCCAACCATTTGCTCAATCCCATCAAGCATGTCTCGCGCTGCTTTCCCCTGTCTCTATCTCTTCTTTCATCCGTCTTGTGAGTATATGATTCTCTAGATCGTCTTTCCTCATTACATGTCGTTCTAGATGCTAAGTATGAGTTTTCTTCTCGCTTGCATTCACTCCAATACCGTTGTGGCTCACATGCTCGGTCTGTGGTATCCTCAGACGTCCTCTAGACGAGAGAAGTGCTGAAATCAATTCAAATAATAAGAAAATTGGTTAAGTATTGATGCAGACATGTTGCCCCTTAGTTGCAAGAAATTATATTAAAATATTTGGCGTGAATCTGAAGAAAATACGGATACACAATAAAATTAAAGAAGGTAAGAGCAAGCGAGAAAAGGAAAAAAAAATGAATATTAGATACAAGAGAAGACAAATAATTAAATCTTAAAATTAACAATAATTTTGTTATCACTGATATTTAAAGCTTTGCTTCTGAAGAACCCAACAGGTGAGAGATTCTCGCAAAATCTCATTGTTATTCTTTTTTTCGAAGTTTGACTTTCGCATGAATTTTTCGATGTTTGACTTTCGCATGAACACATAATAAACTATTGGTGTGAATATTTTTGCTTCTTGCTTCGAAACAATATTTGTATTTTTCCTCTTTTAATTTTTCATCGTATTTTTTTTTGTGATAGCATTTCTTCCGGCTTTAGTTTTTATCTTGTGTTTTTTTTTTAAATTTGTCGTTTTTTTTTACGAAGTTGATTCTTCTAGAGAAGAAATGAAGCCTGTAAAAAGAAATCCCGGTTTATATTATTTATATATTTCTGAAAGAAGCGGTAGAAAACGTGAAAAATATATGTCAAGTTTAAATCTGAGTAAATTTCCTAAAGGGATTGACGTATTTATGATCAAAAATCACGTCACAGCACAAAGGCAAATATTTACACATACAGAATAATAACCTGTATCATACGAGGTGGTGTCGGAAAATGCCTCGACTGAAGGTTGGGTTAAACTAAATAATGTTACGTTTACGTGATTTTTTTTTTAATCATTTCACCCCGAGCAAGGCGGAAACGCCACTGATATGCAGGGGGTTACATAAATGTAAAAAGATTAATTAGAAAAGAGTGAGGAGTACAAACTAGTTAGAAAGGAACAATAGAAAGCTGAGAAAGCAGGTGCGATGACAGATACGTAGGTGGATAGAAAGGGAAGGTTATACAGGGGAGGGGAGAGAGCTAGAGTCCAGTGGTTAGTAGATGAGTATTGACATTGCATTTAAATTTCTGGGAGTTGTAGCCGTCAGGAAAGCAAAAATACGGGAGCGAGTTCCACAGGCGGGAAGTGCGAGAGAGGAAGCTGCAGGAGTAGAATTGTCGTCTGCATTTGGTTAATCTAACTGTGAAGGGGTGGGACCCAGTTGCCAGTCTGGTTGCACGAGTAAACACCTGTTGAGGAGACATCAGTGACTTAAGCTCTTCCGAGCAGAAGCCATGAAATTATTTATAGAAGAGACAAAGGGAGGCCACATTTCGACGATGGGGAAGTGGCTGCAGTCGAGTCGTCAGATCAGTACCTATCACATTACAGACTCTCCTTTGGAGCTTGCCAAGAACACTGAGGAGAACGGCAGGGGCAACTAACCATAAATGGCAGCAGTACTCCATGCACGGACGGATGGTTGACTTGTATATATACAGGATGGATTCAGGTGGAAAAAACATCCTGGATCGACATAGTGACCCAATCTTCTGAGCAGTAGATTTTGCTATGGATTCAATATAGTGGTTCCATTTGAGGTCTGAGGACAGGTTAAGTCCGAGGAGGCGTAGTGTATTACTCTCAGGGAGAATCATCTGGTCCATGCTTATGGGAGGCAGAAGAGGTTGCCTGTAATGGTTGACAGACAACAGCTTCGTCTTAGATGAATTGAAGTTGACAAGCTACTTCTTGCCCCAGTTCACCACAGAGTGTAGATCCCGCTCAAGGTCAGCAGCGAGATTATGTCGGTCCGCCACGACAGGTTTCTTACTGGAGCGAGAGTATATTGTAGTGTCATCTGCGTAGATGCCTACTTGAGACTTGATCTCATCTGAGAGGTCGTTGATGAAAATAAGGAAGAGCGTCGGGCCCAGGATAGAGCCCTGTGGGACACCAGCATTCGTGCTGTAGGACGAAGAGGCACACCCATTCAGAACGACCTTCATTTTGCGGTTATTTAAGAAAGATTGGATTAGGTCAAGCAGGCGACCGGTAATACCATAACCGCGTAATTTGCATAGGAAGCCAGAGTGCCAAACCCTGTCGAAAGCCGTGGGGATGTCCAGATCAACCGCGCGAGCCTCGTCAGATTCATCAAGGGCCTGTAGCATGTACTCCGTTACGGTTGTTAGCAGGTCGGCCGTCGCCCTGGCAAAGCGGAATCCATATTGCCTGTCGGAGAACAGTTTGTGGGCGGTGAGATGATGAACTATTTCAGCATTGATTATAGCCTCAAATACTTTCCCGAATATCGGTAGAAGACTGATAGGGCGATAGTTGGATGGGTCCGAGGGTTCACCGCAATTCTTAAAGACAGGAACGACTGAAAAGAATTTCCAGCATGCAGGAAAGCAGGAAGCAGAAAGGCAATAGTTAAATAGTTTAGAGAGGACAGGGGAAAGTTCAGCAGCACACCTCTTAAGGACTATCACCGGGATTTCATCGTCTCCACACGCCTTATGGGGGTCGAGTTTTGAAATTACTCTGGATACTACTGTCGGGGTAATATATACGTCGTGCAGTTTGGCCCCAGTTCTAATAGGGAAGTCGGGTGGATGCACTCCGGACGAGTCGCATGTGGAGTTGGATGAAAGTCTGTGGGCAAAGCACTCAGCTTTGTCCGCAGATGACGTGAGAACCTCAAATCCATGAATTTCTGTTTATTTCTACCTTGTTTTTAACGGAGTTGTATTCTAAACTAGTGATGAGTTTTAAAGCGTTAATATTTTTACTTTTAGAATTGTCAAAAGTTTACTTATTGCTATAATTGTTACTTAAACGAAATTGGATGGATTTGTGTAAGTTGTTTTTCTTTTATGAACCGTGCCTCTTCAGGACGTATGCAATAATGAGCATCAATATCTATCCCTTTCAGCTTTTAACGCCTTTCCCTTTGTTATTTCTCTCAAACCTTGGACTGCCATTCTTTTGCGCAAGCACACTAGTGCAAGGGCAAGTGCAAGTATAGGAGAAACGACGGTTTGCCGCCGGGGAGAATCGTGCTTGACGCAAAAAAAAAAAAAAGAAAAATAATTCAGGAGAGTGCGTCTTTACATGCATTCCTTGCAAACGAGACTGTCACTCCCATGTTGCCCCTACAGCCATAACATCGGCTGCACTGCTATCAACAGCTGAGGTATAACTCTTTTAGCGCAGATTTGTGCATGTTTTGCTGAGGTGATTACCTCTCTGGTACCTCTACTTCACGAATGTTAGTGAAACTACTAGATTGGCAGCAAGGTGTAGACATTTTGCTGATTATATTTCTAAGTATAACCCTAAATTTAGAATCAGAAATCTTTCGAGAAAACGGATTCAACACATACACATGTGTTTTAACTTAGTTTGTATGAATTTACAAGGTTTAGTTATCGACAAATATTGCTAATTTACTTTTAAGAATATAATGATTAACTTTAAGAGACAGGCAATCTCGGATTTGCAAGGGTGGTGCAATGAATATCGAATAGAAACAAGAAATCGAAGAGACGAATTCCAATTCCAGTTAAATTCTTTGTCTTCATTTACGCGTAAATACACTTGGAAAAGGTACTATTCCGTCTATTCTCCCTCCATGTATAGATTAAATAGCAGGAAGGATTGCTTTTGTTGGTAACCAGTCTACCACAGGAAGTCACAGCAATCTACTGCGGAAACATGTCTGCCGTGTCAGTTGTGTCACTTTCAAGACATGATCACTCAAGTATAGCTCTTAACTGACTTAATTACTGAACATTTATACTTGAGACTTTATTTCTGTGGCTCCTTTTTCGTGCTTTTTATCACTCACCAGGGGATGATGCAGTCGCTGAATTCTAGGTTTCGAAAACGGAAAGTAAACGCATAAGACCTGACTATGCAGAAGAATAATATAATCACTTATTTACTTATTTTTCTTTTATGTGCCATAGACATTCAATATGTAGCTGATCAAAGCTCTTCACATCTTCCTATCCTTTTTCGCTCTTAATATATTTTGTCTTGTTATTTCTGCCAAAAATATGAAAATTGTCCATATTCTTTAATATTATTCCGCCAGTGATTTAGAAATTTTCAAGAGAAATATGTGAGATTTTTACCAAAATAATGGCCGCTTGAATAGTTGTATTTTGAAAAACCATTTTAATATAGTATTTTCGGTATCTGTTAGATGAATTTTGGTAAACGTAATAATTAATATGTGCTCCTCAGTAATTTTTAATTTAATATCAGACAGAAATATTCTTGAAGCATAGAAGCCCTTAATTATGAATATGGCAACATATAATGTTCGTTTACTTTTCTTGCTTGTTCAAACTTGGGCACAGTGCTCCTCAACCTTCTGCCAATATCAACAGAGCATGGGGAGTTGGGTCCAAAAGTCATCGGACAGTACGAAGATGGTTCCAGAAATTCTGTACTAGTGTTGAGAGCCCTGAAGATGAAGAAGGTAGACGACGGTCATGCAGTCTTGACAATGAACACTTGCAAGCATTTGTTGAGTAAAATCCATGTCAAAGTGTCAGAGATATGTATCAGACGTTTGGTATCAACAGAGCAACAGTCTCACACAATTTACAGAATATTGGCAAGTTGAAAGCTTCCATGAATTGGTTCCGCATGATGTCAATAAAAATTTAAAAAATCTTAGGCATTCTGTAGTTCCTCTTTCTGTGTTAAACCAATGACCCTGTTTTGACTGAATAGTCACTTATAATGAAAAGTAGATCCTTGATGATAACCGAAAACGATCAGGTCAATGGCTTGATCGTGATGAGTCCCCAAAACATTTTGTAATGCCTATGTTGTATCAGCAAAACATTATGCTGATTATCTGGTGGTGTGCAATCGGAGTTATTCACTACAGCCACTCAGAGTATTAATGTAAGGATTTACTTCAATCAACTTGCTAAAATGCATGCACGCCTGTAAAAAAATAAACCTGAATCGAAGTGGTTTAATTCTGTTCCACGATAATGTTCGGCCACACGTTGCAAGAACGGTGTTGCAAAAACTCACAGACTTGGAAAACGAGACATTCTCCAAATCCCCCTGATCTTTCACCCATTGATTATTATTTTTTAAGCACAAGCACATTTTTAAATGGTAAAAATTTCAAGTCCAAAGCAGAAGTGGTATCAGTCTTTGAAGATTTCGTTGCATCAAAGTCAATAAATTTAGATCAACCTGGAATAAATAATGTTGTCGATCGATGGCAGATATGCATACGTGATCAAGGTTCGTATTTTGACTAATTTCAACATTTCTACAGTTTATTTTTTAAGAATAAAATTATGTTTCTGAAAACAGCCTTACCTTTTGTAACAAGCTATATTAGGTATATTTCTTCTCACTGTGCGGTACAACATGTTGTGAACGTTTGGAGCAGTTACGTGTCTTGCAAGAATGGGTTAAAAAACTATTATGTAGTCCAACATACGGAGAATAAAATAATCTAATACAACACCGTTGAGAATGGATAAAGCACTGGCAGAAAGCTAACTGAATTAGAATATATCCGGTTAGCTAGATGAAATCTAAATATATGCGGTTAGCTAGCTGGATTCTAAATTTGTTTGGATAGCTGAAACAGAGAATGTTTGGTTATCTAGCTGAATTCTGAATATGCTCCTAGCTTATCAAACAGTTCAAATCTGCAATACACAATTGGTCTTTGACATTATTTTAAAAAAAAAACCCGAATATTCTGGTAGTAGCTGGATTCTAAATTTGTTTGGATAGTTGAAATAGAGAATGTTTGGCTATGAAGCTGAATTCTGAATATGCTCGTCTAGCTAGATTATCAACCAGTTCAAATCTGTAATACACAGTTGGTCTTTGACACTAATTTCAACAAAAAAAAACGAATAGTCTGCAAGGATCAGTAGCGGGATTCTAAATTTGTTTGGATAGCTGAAACAGAGAATGTTTGGCTATGTAGCTGAATTCTGAATATGCTCGTCTGGCTAGCTTATCAACCAGTTCAAATCTGTACACAGTTGGACTTTGACATTATTGAAAAAAAAACAAAAAAAAAAACAAAAAAACAAAAAAAACAAAAAAACAAAACAAAAAAAAACAACAACAAAAAACGAATATTCTGCAAGGTTCAGTAGCTGGATTCTAAATTTGTTTGGATAGTCGAAACAGAGAATGTTTGGCTATGTAGCTGAATTCTGCATATGCTCGTCTAGCTAGCTTATCAACCAGTTCAAATCTGTAATACACAGTTGGTCTTTGACACTATTTTCAACAAAAAAACAAAAAAACAAAAAAAAAACGAATATTCTGCAAGGATCAGTAGTTGAATAAGTCATACAGGTCCGAAGCCTCGGCCACGTGGACATACGTTGTTATCTAAATATGTCCGGCTAGGTAGCTTAATCTGAATATGTCCGCCTATCTCCCTGAATATGATGAATATGCCCGGCTAGCAGGCTGAATTCTTAATATGTCCGGTTAGTCTGCTAAATCTGAATATGGCCGACTATCTTGCTGAATTCTGAATGTGTTCGGATAGGTAGCTGAATCTGAATATGTTCGTCTAGCTTTGCTGATTTCTTAATACGACTGACTAGCTAGCTGCATTCTAAATATGGCCGGCTAGCTAGCTGAATTCTGATTATGTCGGGCTAGCTTGCTGATCATTGCTTTAGACACTGTTCAAATCTACAAAGCTTGCTGATAATTGCTTTAGACACTGTTCAAATCTACAAAGCTTGCTGATAATTGCTTTAGACACTGTTCAAATCTACAAAGCTTGCTGATAATTGCTTTAGACACTGTTCAAATCTACAAAGCTTGCTGATCATTGCTTTAGACACTGTTCAAATCTACAAAGCTTGCTGATCATTGCTTTAGACACTGTTCAAATCTACAAAGCTTGCTGATCATTGCTTTAGACACTGTTCAAATCTACAAAGCTTGCTGATCATTGCTTTAGACACTGTTCAAATCTACAAAGCTTGCTGATCATTGCTTTGGACACTGTTCAAATCTACAAAGCTTGCTGATAATTGCTTTAGACACTGTTCAAATTTACAAAGCTTGCTGATAATTGCTTTAGACACTGTTCAAATCTACAAAGCTTGCTGATCATTGCTTTAGACACTGTTCAAATCTACAAAGCTTGCTGATAATTGCTTTAGACACTGTTCAAATCTACAAAGCTTGCTGATCATTGCTTTAGACACTGTTCAAATCTACAAAGCTTGCTGATCATTGCTTTAGACACTGTTCAAATCTACAAAGCTTGCTGATCATTGCTTTAGACACTGTTCAAATCTACAAAGCTTGCTGATAATTGCTTTAGACACTGTTCAAATCTACAAAGCTTGCTGATCATTGCTTTAGACACTGTTCAAATCTACAAAGCTTGCTGATCATTGCTTTAGACACTGTTCAAATCTACAAAGTTTGCTGATAATTGCTTTAGACACTGTTCAAATCTACAAAGCTTGCTGATCATTGCTTTAGACACTGTTCAAATCTACAAAGCTTGCTGATCATTGCTTTAGACACTGTTCAAATCTACAAAGCTTGCTGATCATTGCTTTGGGCACTGTTCAAATCTACAAAGCTTGCTGATCATTGCTTTAGACACTGTTCAAATCTACAAAGCTTGCTGATCATTGCTTTAGACACTGTTCAAATATACAAAGCACAGCGGACTTTAGATACTTATTCCAGCAGAAAACGAATAGCCTGTCATGATTAGTAGTTGAATAAATCAAATAGGCTCAAAGCCTCAGTCACGTTGATATCTCACACTATTATCAGAATATATCCCTCAAGATAGCTGAATCTAGACTGGTGTGACCAGATAGCTGATTCTAGATATGTCCAGCTAGCTAACTGAATATAAATATGCTTGTCTAGGTGACTAATTCTGAATATGTTCAACTAGCTAGCTAAATCTGAATATATTCGGCTATCTAGCTTAATTTTGAACATGTCCGGCGAGCAAGCTAATCAATGTTCTGCAGACGTTGGCTCAAATCTAAAATGCACTGCTAATATTTTGTATTGATTCCATCAGAAGATCTATAGTCTGCCATAATCAGTACTTGAATTAGTCAAATAGACTCGAAAACTCGGTTCCATTGTACTATGAGATTATCATCTGAATATGTTCTGCTAGATAGATGAATATGTGTATATACAGCCAGATATATGAATCTGTGTTTGTCCGGATAGCTAGCTGAACTCTTAATAAAGCATAAACTATATTCGGCATATGTTGGGCGAGCTGAATTCTGAATCTGTCCGGCTGGCTAGCTAAATCTGAAGATGGCCTGCTAGATGGCTGAATCCCAATATCTCCGGAGAGCTAACTGAATCCGAAATATATACGGCTAGATATCTAATCAGTGCTGTAAATATCTGTTTAAACTTGCATTCATCTTCATCATCATTTATCCATCACACATCACACCCAGATGGTGCATAGGGCAGCAACTTTTTGTTGCTTTTTCTGTAACAAACTGTTTTTACGGGGCAGGAGAGTTAGCCCTGCACCCAAACCACAAACCTGGAGGACCGGTGGACCATTCTTGGTCCTTACGTTTACAGCACCTGGTATTCCCAAATGGTCACCCATTTAAGTACTGACCCGGCTCAATGTTGCTTAACTTCGGTGATTCGGACGGGAACCGGTGTATTCAACACGATATAGCCGTAGACAAACTTGCAATGCACAGTGGATATTAGATATTGATTACAGCAGAAAACGAATAGTCTGCCATCATCAGTACTTTAATAAATCAAATATGCTCAAAACCTCGGTCACGATAACTAGGTCGACCTTCAGCGTTTGTCGTTCAATTTCTTCTATCTTAGGTTCACATTACGTTGAAGCACCGATCCCTATTCGATTACCGAAGTTAAGTATCTAGATGAATGACTGTTTGGGAATAACAGACACTGTAAGCATGCATTTGTTCGGAATTCTTCAACGAACAACCGAGTTCCAGTTCCATGTTGGTGCATTTCATTCACTTACGCACAACCACCCCTGGGAAAGTTTTAATCCTCGTTTTCTATCCCCAGCACTGAGTTAGCCAAACTTGTATTGATAAAGCATTATTATCTTTAAAAAATTTCTCTATCTAAAAATATATTCTGAATTAATATAATCTGCAAAAGGTTGCTAAGACGTTGGAACCGAATTAATCAACAAACGACTCCGCATTACTTTCCACAGGTCTTGGATTAACCTGTAGTTTGGTTATCAGATTATAAGGTTTAACGACAGATGGCTGTTGATAAGGCCAGATGCTTCATAAGATAGGGGTCTATTTTTACTTGTGGTTATCCCTATTATCAGTGAGGTGTCATGAGGTTTTAACTACGAAAAGTCAGTGAAATGGGATATTATCTAAAAGAATAAACTTAACAGATACTGACCTCGTGTCAGACTTGGAGAATACATCGCTGAATTTTCACATATAAGATTCAACATCGTTTTCCTATCTACACGCCGCCCATGTTTTGCGTTGTTATTGTCAGTTGGGTAATCAGTCATTTTTAAATGTTTAGCAGTGTCTATCCGATCAAAATTAAAATGTTACTTCACAGATGACGTAATGCCTGAGGAAAATTAAATATATATATATATATATATATACATATATTAACGAAACTTAGTTATAAGCAACCGACAATTTGAAATGAATTGTTTGAACATTATTTTTTATCGATACTCATATTTAAGTAGATATTCTGTTTTTAATGAAACAGTATTATATATTTTTATCTACGATAATTTTTTATTACGAAAATATGTGCCATACGGCAGGATTCGAACCTGCGACCTCTATCTATATAGGGGAAGCTACCATTTGATCTGGTAACGTCTTAGACCTCTCGACCACGACGTATTTATCAAGCCTATATAATCAACGAATTTTAACGAAACTTGGATATAAGCAAGTTTATAACCTTATTAAAAATAATGTTCAAACAATTCATTTCAAATTGTCGGTTGCTTATAACCAACTTTCGTTAAAATTCGTTGATTTCCGTAACATGTTTACATTTGTTGACATTACGATACATTTCAGAGCAGATATGTTTGTTTACAATTGAAAAAAAGAAAAGAAAAAGAAAACAGTGAGAAGATAGGAAAATACAAAGCCGTAAACCACATCCTAAACAGGGAACAAGGGATGATCCTCTACACCTGTTCAATAGACATGGGTGGAGTGTGAACCGGGCGATAGTTTAGTCTATCTACTCCAATAAATTATATTAAAACTAATCTCTTTTTGCACGCGAACATACACGCACACACAAACACAAATATGTGTAGATATATGTGTGTGAAGAATTAGAAAACAACATAAAAAAATTGAAAGATGGAAGGAAAAAAGACAGAGAAAGAAATACGAATCGGAAAGAAGTGTTAGGAATAATGATAAAGTGTAGTAGAGCCCAGGAAATAGACACGTTTGATAGAAAATATTGTAGAATACAATATAAGGAAGACACATGTATAAAAAAAGTAATATACATTTGTCTTCCACCGAACGCCCATAGACCAGGGGTAGAGTCGCCGACTGACGCCATTTCAGTCGGGTTTCAATTCTGGGTAAAAAAGCAATCGGAGTCTAACCGTACTGATGTGCTGTGATACGGCGAAACAGATCTGTCTGCGGATGACAATATATATATATATATATATATATATATATATATATATATATATGTGTGTGTGTGTGTGTGTGTGTGTGTGTGAAAGTAGATATTGAATTTAACACTCAGATACAACAGTCTATTTCTCGTTCCGAGCCGATAGACCGAGCGTTAATATATACTTGAGATTGCGTTTAAGCATGAAACACACCGTTGACTTTCGGTCCTGACCTCAGTGTCCACTTATATATATATATATATATATATATATATATATATATATATATATATATATATACGCAGAGAGACAGACACCCCGGCAGACAGATAAGCAGACAGACTGAGATAGAACGAGTGAGAGAAAGACAGACAGACAGGGAAAGGGAAAAATAAAAGAAAGAACGATAAGCTGACGAAATGAATATGATCAAATCCTCATCGTCAGCTCCTGCAAGATTTTCAGCCTAATTCGATATGACAGCTGATTGACTCGTTTATGTTTCTGGCCAATGATACGACCTCTCCGATGCCTTCGTCCTTATCCGACATTTTTGTTTTTCTTAATTCGTTTTCCGTTTTCCTCACAGGTTTTCTTCATCTAGCTTTAACGTGACGAAACGAGGCTTTCTTCTTGTTTCGAATTTTATATAGCTTCTAAGATTATGTTTTCATTTGCCATCATTTCATATTTCTCTCGATATAATTCATTATTCATTCAATGTTTTTGTTGTTTTCTTGTTTGTTTCGCTTTTCTGTGCCCGACAGTAGTATCACTTAAAACCTTTTCTTAAAGATCATTACTTAGTCTAGTGAGTTCAATTCTCACGGTTTTCTTTTATTTGCATGTCTACGATCTGTCCTCGCTAGGTTGGGATTGTCCCAATTTGACGGAACTGTCCTGGTGTCTTGCAAACTCTATAACTTATTTATAACTTTTCAGTATCAGCATAAAATCTGAGTTTGAACATGAAAATTTATATTGGACATTTGCTTAAATTTATACATAATTTAGAAAGTAACATATTTTATACATAATTTAGAAATTAACAAATTTTTAAAAAGTGTCGCATTTTGTTTGGAACATTTTTCTCGCCAGAGTCCATCTTTCAGATTTACAAATCTACCATTCGTGCGTTCATTAAGTACTGTTGCCATGTCTGGTCTAGTGGTCTTGCTATTCATCTCCAGGTTCTTGAAAAAATCCAAACAAGGATCTATAATTTAATTGATCTTGACTTAGAGACTCGACTTCAGTCACATTCTCAGTGATGTGACGTGTCTTCCTTCTGTCTATTCTAAAAATATGTTCATAGCAACTGCTGTGTCGAGGTTTTTTTTCCATAGTGCCTCGACCACAAAAATTTAAGCACGCTACTAGAACGGCATCTGTGTCCCACGATTTTACCGTTAAAAGTGCTAAATTCAAGTCACTTCTTCTTCAACAGTTGACTTTCTCGCCCTTTTAGCCTGTGAAATTTTCTTCTACTTCTTTGCTTCGCTAATAACTACAAATTTAAATGCTTGTAAAGTACCATCTTCTATCTTCTTGAACCTCGTTCATATTTTATTCTTTTCTGATACTCAGACTTTTTTCTCGATTTCACTTCCAGCAACTCCTGCTTATTAGTAATGACATTGCTGATATGCTTTTGGGGCAATGATTAAAAAAAAGAAAGACATAAGAGACGGTATGTCATTGAAAGATAGCCGTAGAGACAAACGCAGCGGTACAACAGACAAAACAAAATTTTAATTAGTTTATTCAGTATTGAATGCATCTATTATGTGGTCCTAAGTATGACGGTAAATTGTATCCAGCAGCAAGGCCTCTGATCGTGAGGTTGTGAGGAGCATAGAACCACCTCTTAATTAGTTTGTTCCAAGGCCCACTCTGACCCGGAGTGCTAGCACCTATTACGGTCCCAGCTATGGGAAAAAGGTTTACTCCCAAACTAGGGTTAAAACACTATGAAAGTATAAAAATACACTTTTATTGAAATATATATTACAAAAATAGACTTTTATAGAAAGATATACTTTTTGAAGGAAAAAAAATAGTGCCATAATACATTTTTGAAGGAAAGACTATTACAAGCAATATATTTTAAATACGGAACTATAAGGCATCAGTTTTCTAAAAAACATTTCATTAAAATCTGACTAAATCAAACTTCTCACTATCATCGAACATTAAAAATACCTTTAAACCTCTACTTTTTGGCCTTAAAAACCCACAGATGTTGATATGCCGTTAAACAAAACTCAAGCAAACAAACAAACCATTTTTATGTTTTTTTTATTTTTTTATATATACTAAACTAAGTCAAATAGATCCCTTTGCAAAATATTTTGTGTAGTGCAATGAGTTTAACTTAATAAAAATGCTAACAAAACAATTAGTGTTACTTTTTTAATATATATATATATATTTTTCCATCAGATATTAAGAAGGTTAAATATGCGGCACGGAGCTCTGAGAATTATGTATCTAATGTTAAGGTTATAAAAAGCACTCATTTTTAACGTCGAACGCTGTTGCTCGATTTTATTTGTCTAGTTTGAGTATCATACCAACCTCAATATGCTATTTAATGCCGATGAGATTCATATGGACAGATATGTATTCTTTGTAAGATATCAGTTTATAGATCAGGTTTGGGTTTGTCTTAGCCAAAACAACCACAATGGGTTAGTTTAGATTCCTATGAACAGAGCATGTGTTCTTAGTAATAAATCAGTTTTTATATCAAGTTTCATTGACGTACTTCTGCAAAGAGAGTTCTGTCGAGAGTATTACTGATATATATATATATATATATATATATATATATATATATATATATATATAGAGTCATCGGCAGACAGATCTGTTTCGCTGTATCACAGCTCATCAGTACGGTTAGACATCCGATTGCTTTTTACCCAGGATTGAAACTCTACCGAATTGACGTTAGTCGGCGATTCTACCTTTGAGCTATGGACGCTCGGTAGAAGAAGGCAGCCTTTTTAGCGTGTATATTATCATTATACACGCTTAATAGCCGAGAGTGTTCTAATTCATTGCTGAATGATCGATGCGTATATGCTAGAGGAGCTACTGTTTTTCAAAGTCTACCATTCTTCCAGAGTGCTCAGTCAGTGTATATATATATATATATATATATATATATATATATATATATACTCTAGCAAACATTATAGATATTCTACAATTTCATGGGTAATACATATTTCACAGCCAAACGTCTATTGAACAGGTGAAGTGGCTCATCCCTTGTTTCCTGTTTAGGATGTGGTTTCCGGTTTTCTCTTTTCCAATCTTCTCACTTTTTTCTTTCTTTTTTTTTTCAATTGGAGCAGATAGACTAAACTATCGCCCGGTTCACACTCCACCCGCGTCTATTGAACAGGTTAAGAGGCTCTTCCCTTGTTTCCTGTTTAGGATGCGGTTTCCGGTTTTCTCTTTTCCAATCATTTCACTCCTATGTAGCCCCCTGCTCATCAGTGGCATTACAGCCTTGCTCGGGGCGATATGATTAAAAAAAAATCACACCCAAATAATACAACAGCTAATATTCAACCTTATCCAGAAATAAATCACATTCAGACACTCAAGTGCCCATTCAGAGAATAGATATTTGTAACGGTAATCTACAAAAAACATTCCTTCGCTCATTCGAAATAAAAAAAATAAAAATAAAAATAAAACTATTTTTCCTTTCTTTCTTTCTTTCTTTTGTTTTTTGAACGAGCGAGGAAATGTTTTCTGAATATTAACTATTGTAACAATTGGGTCTGAAGAACAGCAGGTTTGGCTGCGAAATATGTATTACCCATAAAATTGTAGAATATCTAAATTGTTTTCTAGATAATATTAATCGGCTAAATAAAATAAATAAATTTAACATAGTTCGTCTCTGTTACCTGAAATAAATACCAAATATTCTACGTTTTATATATATATATATATATATATATGTATATGTGTGTGTGTGTGTGTGTGTGTGTGTGTGTGTGTGTGTGTGTGTGTGTGTGTGTGTGTGCAATTACTGTTAATATTTTCTTCATAAATATATATATATATATTTTCTTCAAAATTCTATTGTTGGCAGTATTTTTTTCTTCAAAAAATTATTGGGGGAATTTTCACTATCAAAATATATTTGTATATTTTCATAATGTTTTGACCCCAAGTTTTTGGGGTTAATTATTTTCCGATAGCTGGAACTCTAACATGTGCTACGACCCCTGGTCAGTAATTAGGCGATGATTCCATACTACTCAAAACTGCCCAATTAAAGGCCTAGCTGCTGAATGCAGTATATCGTCATACTCAGGACGCTCCATTGCTCAAGAAACAAGAGTGTATTAAAGAATGCAGTATAACGTCATGTTCAGGACGCCCCATTGCTCAAGAAACAAGAGCTGTATTAAAGAATGCAGTATATCGTCATACTCAGGACGCTCCATTGCTCAAGAAACAAAAGCTGTATTAAAGAATGCAGTATATCGTCATACTCAGGACGCTCCATTGCTCAAGAAACAAGAGCTGTATTAAAGAATGCAGTATATAGTCATACTCAGGACGCCCCATTTCTCAAGGAACAAGAGCTGTATTGAATTTTGCACTGTTTTGTATAACTATTTCAACTCAAGCAAAGCAGTATTGCCACCGGTACGCCGGGGGTTACATAAAGAGGGAATGATGAGAAAGTGGAGTAAATAACAGGGGTGTTTAAGAATCAATATAACTAGATGGAGATGTTCGCTGACATAAACCCCAATTCCATGCTTTTAGACATTGGAGTCATTCCAAAGGAGGGGGATGTAAGCAGGGATTTAGAAATCGAAGGAAGGAATATAAGGGTCAGGTTTAGTTTCACAGAGAGTTAAGATATCAGGTGAGTTTTCGTGGAGGAAGGATTCAACGGCGCAAATATTGGTACGGATAGCACTGATGTTCGCGAAAGACATGTTAACAGGTTCAGGTGCAATTTTGTTTAGCTAGTTTAGTTTTAATTCTTACTTTGTGTGATGCCATAATTAGAGATTTTTGGTAAGGAGAGGCCTAGAGTAGTAGTATCAATCGGTCGTCAAATGCAACATGTGTAGGAAGGAAACTGCTGCAGACTGCAGCATAATGTGGCCCCAGGTTTGTTCACCAGAGGCACTTGCAGGGACACACCCGTCCATGCGTGAAATGGCACGAAAAGGAACCCCGATATTATTCAACTGTTGATCAGATCAGCCTCTCAAGACGGCAAACTCTTGAATTCAATAATAAAATATTTTAACTGAACTGCAAATAATAAAATATAAAATTACTATGCAGTACTGTGCAAAAGTATTAGGACAAGGACTATTTTATCTTTTATGAGACATCGAAATTATGTTTAGAATAACCTCTGTCCTAACACTTTTGAACACTATCGGCAGTATACAGAAGTATTAGGACAGGCGTGACTTTACTAAAACACTCTCTGAAATTCAAATACGAGGTGAAAAGCCAAATAAATTGTCAATAAATATTGATTATTTAAAACTAAGCGTAAAATAAATGTATTATAAAGAAGTTATATATAATTTTTCCTATTATCTATTAAACAAGTTATTTTGAAACTACACAGTATTCTATTATCCTTGGATATGACGGACTTTTTTCTTATTCCCCGCTCTCGAATTGATAAATCTGTTCGCAAGACACACTTTGGGAACAAATACAAGCTGCTTGGCAGGAGATACCATTAGGTACATTGAAGAAACTTGTGATGTCAATACCTGAAAGAATGAAAGCTGTGATCAAAGCCAAAGGCTATTATACTAAATATTAAATTTATTTTGTAACAAGTATTTTTTCTTGTTAAAGCATTTTATGAGTAAATCAAATAAAATTACTTTAATTAAATTGTTTATTTTCTGTCAATATGCCTCATGAAAGATAAAATATTTCTTGTCCTAAATATTTAGCACAGTACTGTATATGTAATGACATAAAAGAAACTACTTTTACAATAATGCAGTTCATTACAAATAATGATAAGAAATATTGAACAAAATAAAATTTCAATCTTCTATATATCGTGTTTTATTTTCAGGATATTGTAGATAATGGCTCTCCAAAATTTTTTATCTTATGTAGCAATTAAATGTTGTTGTTTGTTTAGTAAGTTAAGCACTATACGAAATTCAAGCATGGGCGGTCATGTCTCTTTCAAGGCAGTGTATTTCTGTCTGAGGTATACTGGTTTCAATTCTAGGCTATAAAACATAATCCTATGCTATGTAACCCACAGCTAGAGGAGGAAGAGATGGATTCATACCATTACCAAGGGTATTTGTTCGCAATTGAATGCAAAATTCGACTGGAATTCAAACTCGGCCCTCTGATTTCTCATTCCGAGTCGATATCCATTGCACCACAACGCACATTCTGCCATTGATTTACTCATACGCGGTAATTGGCTCTGCCCGTCTTACTTTGATTGTATCCGGTGAGTAGCAAATTATATATATATATATTAGGTCGCCCAAGTGTTTTGAAATGGAGAAAGTATTTATTCCTTCTTTCCTGTGTTGGATTGTGTTTCCGGTTCTTTACAAAGGATTGTTCTCTTTCACTCCCAGAGGAGTTGCGTTTTTATGGCAATATCCCCTTATTTGTGTTTAATTAATTTAAAAACAATAAGGGCAGAAAATTATTTTTGTTAAAAACGGTTAGATTTTTGGAAATGGTTTCGGCTCGGCGTAAAAGAAAATTACCATTCGCTCGTGTATATATATATATATATAAGAAAAATTAAAACAGACGCGTTATTTCATGGTAATTCGGAAGCATAGGCCTACTTCAGGCGAGCCATCTTCAGCTTCCGTCTTTATTCAACGAAGGATTCTACATGAATGGGATTATCAGTTAGTCAGTCAGTTAAGTGCCATGATTGATATACGCTTGGGTGATCATGTCTCGAAAGAGACATCACTGCTGGCTAATCAGAAGATTTTATCGCAGTAGGTTGTCATTACTTCTACGGTAGCCTGGATGTCAACAAAAGCTTTAAAACCGAATCTGTTCTGTTATTTAACCCATAGCTAGAGGGAAGAAATGGTATTTGCTCTCTCTCACACACACACACACACATACACACACACATACACACACACACACACACACACACATATATATATATATATTTCTTCATACGGTTTCATATATTGAAGTGTGCATTATAAACATATTGAGCATTATGAAAGTTGCAAGTTTCTGTAAATTAAAATGATTCCAGCCATAAGAGGGAACAATGTTATTACCACAAAAACTGTTACATAAGCACAACAGCGAAATCTTTGAAAACGAATAGACTACCATTTGAAGGAACTCAGGAAAAAATAACGTTTGTTATATTTATCGATTTTATAAAACAGCATATCCGGAAATTAAAAAAAAATTACATAAATACATACATATAGGGTGATTCAAAAGTATATGGCCTGTAGATGAGATAGGTTTGTGTATGGTTTATGTTATTGCAATGATGTTCATTATAATTATGTTATTTTTGCTATATTATTCTAAATTTTATAACAAAATTTAATGTTTTCTTTTCAGATAATCAAAAAGAACCCATAATTGCGAATAATTTATGTACTAATGAAAGAAAAAATTGATTCCAATGGATGTCTTTTTTTAAAGGGTAATCAAAGAAAATGTTTATAGTCGAAAACTAAAAAGAGTTGCTTATTTGAAAAATTACATAGGAGATTGATTTCAAGAATTGAAACCTGTGCAAAAATGTTTGTCGAAACCTAAAGGATTGACTTCATACCTGACGGATAACAGTTTGATCACTTAAGTTAATTTAAGCGCTTTTGTATTATAGCACACAATAAAATTTAACAGCCAATGTAATAATTATATCAGTAAATATAATTCTATATCTAATCTAAAAATAAAAGTTATCACTTACTGTCGGCCAACTTTTGTACCATCCTGCACAAACACACTCACACACACATGTATACACACATACATACACATACTCATATATGTATATATATTTCTAAAAAAGTAATGCATTTTTTATTTATGTATCCGAAAATGTTATTTAAGTGGATACCCATATTTGAGTAGACGTTTCGGTGATTTATAAAGCAGCATAATTATTTATTTTTTTCTACTAGCCTGAATATTTGAGAAATTAGTGTTTTTTCTCATTTTGTATCAATCTGTCGGAAACCATTCCAGTGCATATATTATCCCTTTAGGTATGTGTAAACAAGTAGCATTAATATATATATATATATATATATATATATATATATATATATATATATATATATTAATCGTTTCCCCCCCAAACAAGGCGGAACCGCCACTGATGGGGGCGACATAAGAGAGTAAAAGTTTAGGCAGGAGGAGAGTGAAGAGAAAGAAACAGTTACAGATGGTGCCAAAGAAAGGGCAAGAGAATGATGGGAACACAGGTGCGAAGACATTTGCGAAGGTAGCTAGAAAGAAAAAGAACAAGATACACGGATTGATGTAGAAAGAACTAGACTCAAGAGGTTAAGAGATGGGAATTGACATTGCATTTAAATTTTTAGTGGTTGTAGCCGTCCGGAAAGCAAGTATACGGAAAGGAGTTCTACAGGCGGGAAGTGCGAGAAAAGAAGCTGAGGGAGTAGAATTGTCGCCTGCATTTGGTTGATTTAGCTGTATATTGTGCAACCTTGTTGCCAGTCTAGTTGCACGAGTAAATTCTTGTGGGAGTGATACCAGTGGCCTAAGTTTGTCGGAGTAGAAGCCATGAAAATATTTATAGAAGAGACAGAGGGAAGCCACATCTCGCCGGCGAGAAAGCGGCTGGAGTCGAGCTGGCAGGTTGAGACCGATCACGTTATAGATTCTCCCTTGAACCTGTTGAAAACCCTGCGATAAAAGAAATCCTAAAGGTAAAATAATTAAAAGCAAAAATTTAAAAGAAAACCATACTAACCTCTTCAAAATTCGAGCAATACACAACAGAGGGGATCATAAAATGCAACCAAAAAAGACGTGGAATCTGCAACATAATAATAAAAATTTTCAAATTAGAAAACTGAGCTGTAAAAATGTAATTTATGTACTAAAATGCGATAAATGCACAAAATATACGTCTGTGCGACACAAGGCCTGAATAAAAGAGTAGTCTGAATAGAAGTAATATAGCCAATAAAAGCTAGCCAATAAAAGTAAGCTGTACGTTTCCCAGCGCTTACACCAATGTAATGGAAGTAAATTCAGTGTAATGACTGTTTACCAAAATGCAGACTATAAGACGCTCATGATGCAGGAAGAAATATCTATAAAAAATACAAGCTTTCCCTCAACAAAACATGAAAAAGTTACACACACACACACAATAAATTCAAACGCGCTCCATATTAAAAAAAATTCACTAGCCATTGCGAAAAATAGTAATTCTGGATTCCACAACCAATATACAGAACTTGATAACCCGTATCATATTATCAGTAAAAAGTAGAATAGCATACACACAAAATTCGATCAAAATCGCTAAAACAATTTTGAAGAAAAAAGACGAAATCAAATTTCGCTAGTCAGTGTAAAAATAATATCTGGCCAATGAAAAGTGAATGATACTAAAAAAAATATAATAATTAAAATTAACAAGCCAATCAACAAACAAGCACGCACGCACGCATATGAATTTTCTGACCTGCTCAGCGACCACTTATCTATATATACCCAGTATTTTTTGCCGTTAGAAAGACAAACAGGTCTCGATATGTTATGTCACAAATTTATTCGCCTGAAGAGAGTCAACTTTGTACTCGAAACTCGTGTAGCGAGACAAATACCATTGTATTATACGAAAATTAAGTAATATTAGTAATAATAGCAACAATATATCTACATTAAAAAGAATAAACTTTCATGGCTTCTCACACTTTTCCATCAACACTCACGCACGCACAGACACACACAATCTTACACACACACACACACACACACACACACACACACACACACACACATATATATATATATATATATAAAGCAATTTCTAATTGGCTTTTTATTAATTTATCTGAGGAAAGACTTTTTGTTTAAATGTCATTTTTATAGATACACATATTTAGTTAGACGCTCTCTTTATTTATTAAACAGTATTTTCATTTATTATCATAAAACTGCTTGATTATTCGAAAAATATTAAAAAGTGGGAAGCAGGTTCGCGTCCTGCCAAAGAGCACATATTTTCTTTAATAAAATTAAGTGACTATTCAAGCCAGTAGAAAAAATTAAATAATTATTCTGTTTAATAAATAAACTTTGCGTCTACACAAATATATGGGTATCCACTAAAAAAAAACGTAAAATGTATATATATATATATATATATATATATATATATATATATGTGTGTGTGTGTGTGTGTGTGTGTGTGTGTAAATTTCATATACATTGGAAAGATTTCAAATGAATCAAATATAAATAGCAATATATTTACATTTTGGTGTTATATTTGCATGGTTTTCGGTCATGCGCAGAAATTGTCATTGGAAGTGAGTAATATATGCATATATGGAAAAGAGAGAATGAGAAACAGTGTATGTGTGATGTATGTGATCTGTGTGTTTGTGAGAGTGAGAGTGAGTGATGCATACATCTAACTTCGCCACAGCATCAACGAAGATTATAATCCGAACAGAGAAACCTCAATTTGATCTTGTTTCTATTTGCATCTAGCAACGAGATTTTAGAGGAAATCCTCTGTACATACAGTGAAGCAGGTCTTTTTAGAAACCTTTACTGTTAGGAGATTTTGCATTTGCAGCCTGTAATCCGAGCGCGCGCTGCAAATGGAAAGGCTTGTCGCTCTGCAATATTTGACAGTGGAACGAAATGAAAATTAAGAAGGACTACTTTTGGAAACCGTCGTGGCGGCAATGCGTTCATCGTAGGTTATTTTATTTGCGGTCGTTCGATCATAACTTTTGAAGTTATTTTAAACACTGTACATGCAAGCTTCAGGCCGTTATCGCTGATATTAACATTGTAGAGGCAACGTGAATCAGCTTCTACAGAAAGATGCTGAGAATAACATAGACTGAAAATGAGAAAGTTTCAAAGAAATTAGTAAAAAGTACGTTTGATTTGGTCAGCTTCTTCCTAAGAACTGCTTCATTGTTGAACAAACAAATGGAAAACTGTTTTCCAATCATTACAATCTCGACCTCCTGATGTCTAGGTTTTTCCTATATAACCCGATATCTTGCCTTTTCTCAGGCTCATATAACACCATACATAACCCTCTACCTTGAATGACGTTTTCAGCTTGTAGTGCAGTGGATATAGACTAGGAATCGAGGAGCCGAGTTCAAATTCCTGTTGAATTCCTTTCATTCACTTATGCACAAATACCCTTGGGACAGGTATTGATCCGTCTCTTCCCTCGAATTATAGGTTAAATAATAGGTCAGATTGAGTTCTATTGCCTTGGTTGGCAACCAGTGCGATATAATCTTATGCCCAGTCAGTTATGGCTAAAGCGTGCATCGTGTATAGCACTTAACTGACTGATTGGGTAAAATAGTAAAAGAAGCAAAAAATGAATCTTATATTTAAACTCAGAAAGTAACATTTTGAGTTTCTGAAATGTATAACAATAAAAGAATGCAAGAAAAATTTGACCCTCACAGGAATCATTGCAGGCACGAATACTTGAACTTTTTAAGCAGACATGCGCCTTTGAAAATCTGTTCCACAGATATGCAAAATTGATTTGACAATAATTTCTTTTCTCAATGAAATGTGACCTTTTTCAGACGAAATATGATGTACATTTACTACAATGATTACTATAATTAAAAATAGGCCTTACCCCATTTGACTTATAAGCCTTGAAACTGCAAGCCCCAGACTTTAATTAATACAGGTATTTAGCATAGTAAATTGAACTGATGACATAGGTTTTAAGAAATACTTTACTAAATGCTAATTTATACTATCCATCATAGAATATTCATTAGAATTTCTACTACTGCCCTGTTATGTCAATATACGACATTTTTTTATTCGCATTATAAAATTATTGAATGAAATAATCCTTCATTCAGAACTACACTACCGATCATATTTATTAGACTACCCCAGTTTTTTAAAAGAAATGATGTATTTTATATTATTTCTAGTATTTATAACCAAGTGGATTATTCTAAATGAAAATAAAATGGTTCTTTTGTTATTATTAATCTGCATTTTTTACAAGGCAATGAAGCAAAGATGAACTTGTCCAAATCACCCTAAATTTTCTTTCTTCTTTCATTGATGAAACTGCAATATAGGCAATTAGTAAAGATGTATAAATTCATTTGATGCACAGGTTATTGTGCAGTATTAACAAAAGAACCATTATATTTTCATTTACAATTATTCACTTGGCAATAAACACTAAAGAATATTATGAAATACATCATTTTTTTAATCACTGGAATGACCTTATAGCGGGTATATCTTCTCTTATTTATTCTTTTCTAGTAGCAGTAGGATTCCGTTCTAGCGAAGGGTAGTAGTATACCGTAGCAGGTTAACGGGATTTGGCCTTGTGGGAAGATAGCCCACTATAATTCATAAAATGATTATAAAATCAAGAAAGGCAATTTTGACTATAAAATAACATACATATATATATATTTCAATGAATATTTTACAAATAACCTAATACTTGAATATAAGTCCAACGGAGGTAAAAGAGTTCATGGAAAATTATGATGAACTGAAAGAGATAAAGGCTTAGGAATGCGGAAGCGTCTTGTAGTTAAAGAATGTTCATTTAGGAGTTGCCGCTTCTAAGGTCAGTAGTTCAGCAAGTTGGTTTGTGTGGAATGTCTTTGAAGAGGTCAGTTAGTACTTTCGAGAACAGGGAGAAAGAAAGAGGTCAGCATAGTAGCCGCTCGACTTAAGTCAAGGGGATATTAATTACACTCTTCTCTCGTTTTATCGTCTGTTTTACGATGCTTTTTCTCCGCTTTTTATATCTGCTTTTTGGATCAAAACGCAGGTCGTTTCGAATTTCATCCTTGTATTTGATTCTGGGCTTCCCATTGGCTGGTAAATAAAATTCGCGAAGGCTCGCGAAATGGTAATTTGATATTTGATTAATTTTTATTTTTCAACCGGAACATCTGCGCGAATTCACTTGCGCGGAAATGATTTTTATTCATTCGCTTTCTGGTCGGCATAGAGCCAACATCCGGTTCGCTCGCTTTTGCTCTGTCGGTATCACCACATAACCATTTCTAAAAGAAAATGTAAAATCCCAAATCCAAGCTAAATATACTTGTGTAAAACGAGTCTTTTGTCTTAAATATCCGTTCCTTTAGCTATTTTAACCATTCATCTTCACATTACATAACGAAAAATCTTTTTTTATGATTTTATATATTTATTTTAAATATATTTAGACAGTTTTTTTATTCGATATTTATTTGAACCATTTATATACAGATTATCATCACTGGACATTCAGTTTTTTTTTATTTGTGGACGACTTTGTTCAAGAATTTTTTCCTCTTCTTCTGTGCAATCTAAAACAAAACTTCTTGCATTCTAACAACGTAGCAAGCAGAGATTAGGACACAGGCCGGGGCCTGATCAACCTTGGCTGGGTCAACTTGAGGAGAAGTTATGATGTTTGTAAAGGACCAAAGCCATCAATGAACCGGAGTAACATCACTGATGATGTGTCATAACCGCATCTAAATGATGTATTTTTCAAATTCGAATTCAAATAATTAATTCATTTTCTTATATATTTATATTCCGTTTCTTCCCTATTTTAAGCTATGAGCTCCTGGGTTAAATAATAAGAAATAAATCAGAAATAAAACTGGAGAAAGAAGAGAGTCAGGCAGTACGCATGCAGTGCAGCAATCAGCTCTGGCTAGTGCTGATTCGGAGAAAATTAGGAATTTTAGCAGAGATACTAAATCAAATATATGGATGAGAATCCAGAAGATAGATTAAAAAATAACAACAAATAGGACACTTTGTGGTGCAGTGGATATCGGCTCAGAACGAAAATCAAAGATTTGAGCTCGACTTCCAGTCGAATTCGTTGCATTCACCTACGTACAAATACCCTTAGGAAAGTTATTAATCCATCACATCCCCCTCCAGCTATTGGTTATATAACAAGCCAGAATCGGTTCTTTTTCTTGGTTTGTAACCAAACTACCGCAGAAAGTAATGGTGTTCTACTGTGAGAAAAACTTCTGCCCAGTCAGTCATGTCTCTTTCGAGATATTATCGTCCAAGCTTGTATCATGTATGGCATCTAACTAACTGACTAATCATAATCTAATATGTTTCACTTTTATTAAATCTTCAGAAGCCGAAAGAAAAAGGAAAAAAGAAAGAGACAGTGTACTGGTATATTAAGATTTTGGTTACTTCTTATCGATCAGATATGTGTTGCCAGTAATAAAGCAAGATATATCTTTAAATGCACGTGTTTGGAATATTTTGGATGGTAACTTGTGTAATAGTGTATGTGTGTGTTTATGGAGAAACGCCTAAGTGCATATTTGCCCATATATCTATCTATCTTGTACAGCCACTCTCCCGTAAATCAAATTGTAGGTTCTCCTGAAACGGTTTTAACTGGAATATTCATTACAGTTCTTAGGAAAGTTCACACCGTCTGCAGAAATAAACAGTTTGAACAAGGCTAGTACGTTGAAAACACCGATTTCGATGACTTATAAGTTGTGTTTTCACACAAGAGTCGACGGCTTCCGAATAGTTGTCCTCGCCGAATTTTGCTACCAAAAGTTTGTTAAGCCGTTTTATGAGTTTAAAGCAATTTCCCACAAAACCACATGATAGGATCATCTCCCTAGTTAGATATTCAGTAAGTTTGTATTGACTATTCGACGACAATGAAATCCTTAAAGGTTTGTGTCATCGTTCGAAAAGCAACGTTCTGTTTGGTAACGCTCATATTCATTCAGCAAAGAATTAGTACACTCTCAGCTATTGGGCTTGTATAATGATAATATACAAGTTAAAAGTCTGCCTCGTTCTATCAAGCTCCCGTAACTCAGTGGTAGAATCGCTGACTGACGCCAATTCTTGAAACCCGAAAGAATGGACGTCAGTCGGCGATTCTACCTCTGAGCTACGGATGATTATATATATATAATCAGGCCGTTACAAATAAATATATAATACTGTTTGATTATAAACAGAATAACTACTTAAATACAAGTATCGATCAAAAATAATGTTCAAACAAATCATTTCATATATATATATATATATATATATATATATATATATAATAATATTTATTAATAAATTATAACATTGATATATTATAATATCACTACAAAAGTAGCTATTTTGTTTCGACACTTTTTGTATCTTATCAAGTGTATTGAGCACTTTTAAAGAAAAAAACAAATATATATATATATATATATATATATATATATATTGTATCAAGGCAGCAGATAATTTTCTAAACATATACTACTAAATATAAAAGACAATGAATGTCTATTATGTTTAATCATCAGCCGTTCTAAACATAGTATTTACATTTAATTTCAGGTGAAAATAAAGACAAAAATACTCCAACATTAAATTAAAGCCAAAATACGATGTTTAGAACTGCTCATGGTTAAACATAATAGAAATTGATTGTCTCATATATTTATTAGTATATGTTTAGAATATTGAAAAATGGGCGTATTTACAAACACACACACACATATATATTTGTATACATATGTGTGTGTGTGTGTGTGTGTGTGTGTGTGTGTGTGTGTGTGTGTGTGTGTGTGTGTCTTAAAATAGAGATCGTAATTTAATGATTACAATCGAATACAAAAGTAAATTTCGAGTAAAATGACATGAAAAAAAGGCGCCTTTCGTCCGATGTTTCGTCCGATGCTTCGTCCGATGTAAATAAATCGTTAGAATGAAATTACTGAAGGGAAAATATCCTTACATAAAATCTTAAAAAGAAAACATGAGGCGAAGGGAAAATTTAATTTCAACCAGAATGATTCGCCAAATAACATCAATTTTATTTGAATTCTGAATGTCTGCACAGAGCTGGACGCCGTGTGTAGATCACGACAGCTTCTAGGATATTATGATGGTGCTTAGTCCGGGCTATTCTTCAAAGAGCCCGGCCTAAACAGCATTTTCCGAATAATTATTCTTGCAAGTGTCCACGTTTAACAAATGTTCGCCAATGGCACACTCGTGTTTTGTGAATACGCATATATTATAGGCATGTTTCACCCAGAAGCCCGACGAAAGGCACTTTAGGTTTGTAATTTAATTTTACTTGAAATTTTATTTTTTTTATTTGATTTTAAATTATGAGTTCCGTTTTAAGACTAATTTTATCTTGGTCTGTACAAGAAATACATATATACATACATACATACACTACCGGCCATAATTATTAGGCCACCTCATTTTTTTTAAAAAGAAATAATATATTTCATACTATTTATAGTATTTACTGCCAAATGAATAAGTTTAAATAAAAATAAAATAGATCTTTTGTTAATACTGCGCAATAACATGTGCATCAAATAATTGTTCTGGTGTCCATCTTTTGTGCTCTCTTCCCCATGCTAGTCTTTTCATTTTATTGACTGGCCAAAGCAAAGGCTTCCTGGCTGCCTTGTAAAATTTTGCAAAGTAATAATAACAAAAGAACCATTCTATTTTCATTTAGAATGATGAAACTGGCAATACATACTAAAAATAGTATTAAATCAATAATTTTTATAAAAATACTGGGGTGCCCTAAAATTATGGCCGGTAGTGCGCGCCCACACACACACACACACTCACACACACACATATACATATATATATATATATATGTGTGTGTGTATGTGTGTGTGTGTGTGTGTGTGTGTATTTTGGCAGCATTTTTTCATTAATACAGGTTTTGTTGAATAACATAGACAAGTTTTGTCTATTTATTTTGTATAGGATCCTTTCGTATAATCTGATAAGCTTGATAGTGCTATCGTTAAAAGACGACACGAAATCACAGTAATTGTTGACTTTTTTTATCGGGTCTGAGCTTTCGGCTTACATAAGCCATTATCAAAGAATGAACATTTAACATATAGTGAACATAGAACATTTAAATTATTAACAAAGTGGAATTAAACATTTAATATATAGTGAACATAGAACATTTAAATTATTAACAAAGTGGAATTAAACAAAGAAAATTAAACCAAAGAGACAAGTCCATTTTTAACGTGGCGGATGGCCGCAGACGGTGACAAAATGGTGGTGGTGTAGTTCTTGATCACATGAGGGTATAGTGGTATGGGCGAATTGGTCTGCGAGTTGCTACTACTAAGGATAAAAGGCGTAAGCGTAGTGACTATGGCCTCTCCCGTCGATTACAGGCATTGGAATATGTTTGTAGAGATGTCGAAATTTATTTTATTTAAGGTAGGTTTAAGCTGTTTGATGTAGGTAGTTCTAGAATTTTGAGTTTTCGTTTATTATTTTCTTGTCTGAGTATACATGTATTTTCAACAAGCGTTTTTCTGAGAAATATAATATATATAATAGCAGTGATAAAACAAATATTTGTCAACAATACTTTTCTGAACTACTTATCCTATAAACGAATAAAAGTATTCTTATGAAAACAGTACGACACCAGTTATAATAGTATCCCACTACAAACATAAACATATTTTACTGCAAACAAATGCACAATAATTATAAGCGTAACGAAATCATCCTACGGAGAATAATTAACTGAACACCAAATTTCTACGGTAATTCTTAAAAATCATTTTAAATATATTACAGGAAATAGCAAACCGCAAAACTTGTGGTCACTAATCAAAATAATCATATCATATCTAAAATAGTGATGACCAATATAGTGTATCAATATCACTGCCTAGTAAAAGACTGTATTTATTGGAATAAATTAATTAACTATATCGGAGATCCTACCACCTCCTTGAGTAAACACATGTCACTTAACTGATCAAAGTTCTACAAAAAAACATTTAGTAGCTAACAATTTACAAGAACCATTAAAAAAATATTTGGTTTAAAAACATTAATGTTCTATATAAATCATATTGCCGGAAACATATCGCTATAAGAGAACAACACTCTACAACTTTCATCCTCACCTGATTTAACAGTAAGAATTGTGTGTTTAACGTTTTTCAAGAATAGAAAGTCTCTCAATCAAATTCCAACCGCAAACAACACCCGAAGTTTCGGAATAAATGATCCTAATAGTGTTCAAAAAATTCCGACGTTTAAACAGTCACTCATAAAGAGATATAAATGCCACCTTAAAGAAATCCCTTGGAGATGCTTAAAGAAGTGGCCGAAAGCGATTGAGGCTATAAACAATATGGAAAATTTTTGTACTCCCTTACTCCCAACAACCAAAAACCACTGGCTAAAAATTATTTAAATTTTACTTGTCTATCATATTCAACGAAATATATTTAAAAGTATTGTTGCTACAAAATATATATTAATACATATTTATATATAGTCATCCGCAGATAGCCCTGTTTCGCTCTATTACAGCTCATCAGTAGGGTTAAACACCCGATCTCTTCTAGCCAAAACTGAGATCCAAGTTAACACCAGTCAGCGATTATAGGCGCTCGGTCAAGGAAGGCAGTCTTTAGATTGTTATATACACAATGTAAACACACGCCAGTGGCCGAGAGTGTTTAAACTTATTACTGAATGAACGATTTTAATGTGCAAGTCGCTACTGTTTTTAAATTCTACCATTTCTTTATAGGGTTCCATATTAGCGCGATATATTTCTTTTAATCGTTTCACCCCAAGCAAGGCGGTAACGCCACATGCGCAGGGGGCTACATAAGAGAAAAAAAATAGATAGAAGGAGAGTAAAGAGAAAGACGAACAAGTTACAGGGGGCGTCAGAAGGATGAGAATACAGGTGTGATGACAGTTGTAAAGGTAGAGAGAAAGGAAAAGATATACAGTGTGGTGCAGAAAGAACTGGAGTCAAGTAGTTAAGAGATGAGTATTGACATTGCATTTAAATTCTTGAAGGTTATAGCTGTCACGAAAGCAGAATATTGAAGGGAATTCCACAGGCAGGAAATGCGAGAAAAGTAACTATTGGAGTAGAATTGTCAGCTGATTGATCTAACTGTGAATGGGTGGGACCCAGTTGCTAGTCTGGTTATCTGAGTTACCTCGAATTTGGGTAATTTGACCTGGAGCAGTGGTTAGCAAGTTTGTTTGGTTAAATCAATTACGACTGAATAATGCGATCGATCCTCACTGTGTACTTGCGGCTACATTTAAACTTCGGATAGTAAATCTGTATAATTGGCGATTTTTATTATCAAGAACTAGTTACTTCCCTTTGAAATCCGATCATTGTAAAGTAAGGGAGAATGTCACATGATGTTTGATATATTGAAAAATTTTTTAACTTTTTTTTTATCGCGTCTGATGTTTTCTCGTCTGACGTTGACGTCTTTTGATCTCAAGTTTCATCATTTGACGATGGCAAAAAAATATATATAAATAAAAAAATATTAAATTGTACAACATGGCACAAAGATGAGTATAATACTACTATTTTTTTCCTAAAATCATATATTAGTATTTTATTTATTTCTAGTGGATTATTACACTGTGACTACCTATAATATTATGCACTATGAGGAAATATGTATTTAATATTTCCCTTTTTTAAGCTGTTGGTTACCCAAAACAAGACTAAAGAGCCACTCAATACAGGGTTTACTTAGTGAATTTGTTTAATTGAGGCTCATATTGTAGATTTCGAGGATATTCAGGCTAGTTTCTCCAGTGTCTCTTTCAAAAAGTAGCAACTCCTGGGAAGGAGTAATAATCGGCGATATTCTATTGAATCGGTTGCTCGGTCTGCTGCTAAGAAAGTTGTTTCACTGCATCGTAATTGTTGTAATGGAAGAACCTGTTTTCCCCTAGCAATAGACTGTCACTCATTATAAATACAGGACGCAGTAGATTAGGAGCGAGCTGATGACGGAAAGTCGACCAGGAATTGACGCAAGTACTCTATGCTCTATTTTTGTACATAGTTACTCTTAATATTTGTACCTTTAGTACAATAAACCCTCATGTTGATTTAATCGTATGTTCCTTAGTCTTTACCACTCGGACTAACCACTCATTTGTTTGTATCGTATTTTCACGGCACAACAGTAATAAACAATGTATATCTTCAGAATGTATAACAATGTCCCACTCTTTATATACATTTAGAGATTCTTGAGAAAATCTAAAGAATCTGCAGTATTATTGTCCTGGCATCTCTGCCTCAGTCGTAACGTAACGTACTTTCTCACTGTCTTTTTCTATAAGTATTTCATGGTAAATTTTCTGATAAGTTTCCTCTATGGTACGGGTCCGGAGTATGACGATAAACTGCATCCAGCAGCAAGGCCTCTAATTTGAAGTACTGAGGAACATGGAACGACCTCTTAATTGTTGTTGTCCCCAGGTCCACCCTTACCCGGAGTGGTAGCAGCTATTAGGGTCCCAACTATGGACAAATAGTTATCCCCCAAAGTGAGGTCAAAACACTAAAAAACTATAAAAATAGATTTTTATGGAAAAATATTACCAACAATACATTTTTGAATGAAAAAATTATTACAACTAATACAATATTGAATACAATACTATAAGACATTTTCATCTTCAGTAAGTTAGTTAAGTGCCATACCTGATACACGTTTTGGGCAATCATGTCTCGAAAGACTGGGCAGAAGGTTATCTTAATAATTTTCTCATCTTCTCTATCACTTAGTGCGTGTAAGTGGCATTATTGATTTGCTTGGGGGGAAATGATTAAATAAGAGTTTCAAACATAAAAAATAATTTCTTGCTGAGAGGAACACACTACTTCTCAGAATATGAATTGTATTCGTCTAAGTAGCATAATTACTTACACCAAGAATCGTCGGGAGAGTCAGAAGAAGGATTAAAAGTACGTTGGTGTTAGACGTCTTTGAAATTTCTACATCAGTGTTTTTGTCTGGACTTTTTCTGGCCGTTTGTGCTTACAATTTGTTTCTACTAGCATTTGTGTATATTTCTGAGATGAGGTAGTATTTACAGTATTTACATTATTCGGACTATTGTCTTCAGCTTTGTTGCCATTTTCACGACGGCATTCTTCAGGTGCTAGGAATTTCGAACCGAAACCTTCATCACAATCACTGGGATATATCATCCTCATTCCTTGCGTAAAACCTCGATTGAATGTCATGATATATCCATTGGGCCATGTGTCCTTAAGCACACATGACCCAGTGGATATAGACGTTGGTTAGTTCCTGACTTGACTCTTACAGTTGAGAGTTGTGAGTTCAATACCAGGCTACAGCAGTGCTGAATAAGTGACTTGCAGGATTAGAGGAAGATAACTCAAGACTTCCACTCGAGGCTTTACGCAAGGAACTAGGATGATATATAAAGTGACTTTATTTTAGGAGAGTGATTGGTCGCTGATAGAGTAAAATTAAGACAGATACTCAATACTTCATCTGACGATCTGAATAGGGTGTGAAATTTTTGAATTATTTTGAATCGAAAAGTCTTCATCTCCATCACCTGTTGTCTTAATGTGGCGGGCCAGAAAATGCCGGTCATTGTGACAAGTCGTAAATGAACCTGTTGTGAAGTGTGATCAGACTGATCATCACTCCTCTTGTTGCTCAGAGAAGAAAGTTTATGGAGTTCTGGTCTCCGTCGGCCCTAATAGTATTCTTGCTGAGCCTGTTGTTTTCATCTCGCCTGTTATGGGAATGCCAACGATTAGAACTGGTGTTATAAAACCCAGATTAATTCCAATGCGCGACTTTACTATCCCGAGAATAATTTGTCAGCAGCTTGTGCAGTTACGGAAAAGAAACAGAGGGAATGGATGGTCGTGGGTAAGAGTAGATGGTATCTATCAACTACGGGACTTCAGTCCCCAGAAGACCCCATGGTAAGGAGACACACAATCCAACTCCCTCTACAACTCTAAAGTATATGACTTGGCTAGCTACCCTGAAAAATTAAGAGCAATCAAACTGAAGTATGAACCAAGTTTTCAGAAAAGAAATAAAATGGAACATTCGAAAGAAGTGTTAAAATCGCAAAAATCACAGTAACCTCCTTTAGCACGCACCTCTTCTTCGATACCGTTTTCTCCTTCACAATAATGCTCTTTATAGCTTCACCTCTTCTTACAAAACATCTGCAACACCATCTGAAAGGACCACTTTTAAGGAAAGTCAAAGAAAGCCAACACAAAAGGCAACACCCACAATTACACCAAATCCATCCCCTCTTAATAGACCAGTTATTCATCTAAAAGTGACACAGCAACAAAACGATAAAAGTTCAACGTTAATGAAAAAAAAAAAGAATATAAAAGAAAAACAGACTCATTTACAAATTAAAGGAAGCTATAAGCTGAGTGTCAAAGGATCAAGGTGAAGAGGCAAACCCGAAAGCTGAAAGATATAAAGTATCTTTTAAACTTCAAAAATGTTTACTTAAACGATATGAAAGACCCCGGTAATTTCCCTAATGCAAACAGAGTATTAACTGTTGCCCTTTCGGGACATGGATTACAACAAATATGGGCAATACTTGAGGACGCATTCTGGAATTAACTCATCTGGCGTTCTTTGATAAAAAAAACAAAACAAAAACAAAACAAAAATGAAACCAGTTCTGTTTAGAGAGGATCCCACTTTTTGTTCACCAATCTCTGTAAACAGCAATGAACTTAATGTTTCTGTGAGATATTATAACATGGCTCATGACGACACTGTCAAAAGGAAGGTGGTCGAGAGGCGATGGGACCGGCCATCGGTGTCATATCTGTTTAAGGATGATCCCCAATACTAATTGAACGTACCACGGCTTTCAGGTTGATTAGTATAAATGGCCGAGTTCTGTGGTTGGAACCTCGCACAGTGTGTCTTGATCATCAGTGTGAAAGGATCATCAGCCTCTCAGTGTGAATGTATGTTGTATACAGAAGATTTATTTTTCAACTCGCCACCGCGAATATATACTGTCTAAAAGGTTTGTCATCTGTTCACCATGTTTTGATGGATGCTCGAGAGATGATTTCTGGTTAGGGAGAAAATCTTTGAATGCGGCGTGTTCTCTTGTCTTCGCTGACCCGGCGAGCATCATTGCATGGGGGATGATACCATAAATGAGAAAACTCTTCGCCTTATTGTGGTTTATGCGCAAATGACAAGGCAGTCTGAATTGATTCGGCAGGTTGAGTTTTAGCGGGCGATTAGGATCATATAGGGGGATTGATCTGGCACTAACAACCCGAATGGGAAAGAATTTCGGGACTTTATCAAGTTCAATTCTCGTCGATAAGTGAAGTAGTGTAGTCTTTAAATAATAAGTACGACTCGTATTCAGCGGTGCGTTCTAAGTATCTCGACCGGGCTGTAATTAAGAGAGTCGATTTAGGGCTCTTAGTTTGTCCACTTTTTCATCCTGTATTTTGCTCGGATAATAGATTCATGGGATCGTGTAAATCTAAATCTAAGTTGTATACTGCTGCTGATAATAATCATCGACTCAATCTAAATATGTTTGCTACACAAACAGCATGTGAAGCAAAAGTTGATCAGGCGATTAAATCCAGTGATAGTGGGGAAGTAGCCTTAGTTAGGGTAGAGCTGGCCTCCTTTCTTATAAAGAAAGATGAAGCTCTTGTAGTTAGCTCTTGTTAAGACAAATGGCTTCGGAGGCAACGAATATGTCCGCTGAAATGCGTGAAGAGGAAGTGAGAAATTAATCCAATAATCATATCCCGTGCGTCATATTGTCGGATAAGAGGAGCGTGACTACAACCGCAGGTATATGTGAGGTTTGTCGTGATGATTTCCATGATCTGTTTATCAGGGAGCATGCCTGATCAGTTCGATGCCTATTTGACCGACATTTCGCACCTCGGGTCACTGGGATGAATTCTTGTATTCTGTAGTTAAAATATAAAGCTTACTTCCGGTCTGCTTTCATGAACTATATTTCTACGTCTTCCTCTGACAATATTCATTTTTTCATAATACAAAGCATGCAGCACAATGCCAAAAATGCGGATGGGGAAGTCTGGTATTTATCTATATTATATTAGATAACTTAGCTAACCTTTACAGAGTTTGAATTCTGGGAAACAAGGAAACGTGTTTGCATGGAAAAATCCAGTATTAGATGGTATTTTTGTGAAAGGTAGGACTATTCATCATCATCATTCTGCTGCCTCTGTCGAGATAGAACTCACTACACCCTTCCAGTATTCCCTATTTGTCATAGCTCCTGTAAGGTCTTCCTTGGCGATAGATGTATCACTGTGTATCCTGTCTGGAAAGGTTAATTTATGCGATCGATTGTGAGATGATGGGTGCCTCCATAACACAAACGATGAAACAAGTTCATCTGTAGTACGTGAGCAATGCCCAGCAAACTGGACACATCTCTTTTAAACTAAGTTTGATACTCTTATTATGTCTCCATATATCATTTCTAGAGTTGGGTGGTTTCGCCATGAAAGATCAAGTGCTCTTCTGAGAAGACGAGTATAACATCCGTCTAAACGGTGCTGTTGTTTTGCTGAAAGAATTCAAGTTTCAGATTCATAGATTAAGATTAGTTCAATAAGTGCGCGAAAAACTTGGATTTTGATCTTACGATCAAGATTGGATTTCCAGATCTTATCAATTTTGTTACAAGCAGTCTATGCTATACCTTTTCTGATATCAACGTCTTTTTCAGAATTCTTGATGTGTGATCCTAGGACTATTCAGGAATACCTTCATTTGGTACTCTTGGGCGTCGAACAAGTAGACAGCAAAGCTACGTTGGTCTATTTAAATCGGTTCAAGGTATTCGATAAAGTTCACCATCGTTTTCTGGAGGCTGTACTTTCGGCCTCGGCTTACGGATCGTACGTTTGCACCTAGACTGAATTCTGTACGCAGTTCTCAGTACGCTGGTAGAAAGGGTGAGTTACGATCGGAGACTTTCGTATTGTCTTGCTCCATTCTTAAATGTTGTTCGCTTTCGCCTTTGTTTTACTTTCTTGCATGGAACTTTTCGTTTACAAGTTAAAGGCGAATCCGGTCGTACGTTTCCTAGCTGGTGCTACCACCTCTAATAGGTACTCTGTCTATGCTGAATACGTCTCAGTTCTTGTGTTGAGCAGAGCCTATATTGCCGAAGTCGGTAAATTGATCAGAATATACGAGACTGTAATTAAGCCAAAGATCAACCGCGATAAGTATAGGTACATGGAAGAAATTTTCTTCTCTGGAGCCTTTCTCTCTGGACGGATGAGCTGGTAAAGTTACCCAGCCGCTAGTATGGTCCCGATCTCTCGTGGAAATGAATTAATCGATGTGTTTCGTATGTGCTTCAACTCACCGTGCTTCAACGTATGTCATACTAATGCTATTAGTCAGTCTTGTTCTCTTTCTTGTGGAGAGGCAAGGCTCCCAAGGTGTATCGGAGTATCTGCATCCTTATGAAGGCCGTCTGGATATACCTAGTGTTGAAATTCATCAACATATTTTTCGCGTTGCGTTCATAGAACGAATGTGTTCGCAAACAGATGGGAATGGCAAATTTCTGAAAGAAAACGCCAATAAGAACTTTTAGTCCTCGTTTCAGAAAGAGCCCCACCGCTTAGTTCGGAGCGAATGTTCCTTCCATCGAGAATCAAGGTTTGCCCTCAAGTTCCTTCATACGAGCGACGGATGGCCTCTCAGACGTACAAGTGTTGCCCGTAAGGCATTACATCAGGTATTAGTTACGGGGTACGTTAAAGATGATCAGATTGGTAAGCTCGGTTTAACAAAGCAGGTGCCTTGCTCCATATGGCTTTAGATGCCTGGGTTGAAATGCCTCACTAATGGGTCGGCCAAAATCTTTCTTCGGCAGGCATGGGAAATTCGCCCATCTAAGTCTGCTGCAGTAGATCGGTGGAGACTCTACTTACGTTTTCTTCCACTGTAATGTCGTAGTCCCGTTCTGTAAGTTTATTAAAGACATCATGTCAGGCATGCTGCGCAGAAAGGTCTTAATCCTTGAGGCCAGTTTTGTTTGTAAAAAACATGATACCAACGTTAACTAAGTCTGAGTACTATGTGTTCTTGCGCTTGCTAGGTCTTATTCAAATCGTGATACGGACGTTGGGAGAGAAGGAATTCTATGGAGACAAGTTTATCTCTTCCCAGCTGATCTTATTTTTAAGCATTAGCTTAAAGTTAAATTCAGGACGGAAAGGCGAAAAATCCCTCCATCAGAATTTGGCAAAAGGTGGGTAACAGTTGTGCGTACCTTTCAGAGTGGTATTTTTATGCTGGTTAAGCATGAGGATATTAGGTTGTTGGTTGGTTGGCGGTTTGTAATTTTATGGCATATCTACCTCGGTGGGTCATTTATTGCCAACGAAAGATTTATTTATTTATTGCTGGTAATACCTTTTTCTTTCAACAATTTATTGTTGTTTTTATATAAGTTTTGTGTCTAGTAATACTTTTTTCTTTTCGAGTATCAAGATTCATTGCGATTTGTTTTTAAGGGCAGGGTCCCCAAGTCCTACCCTGTTATTTAACCCATAACTGGAGGGAAGGAACGGATTAATACCTTTCTCAAGGGTACCAGGGCTTAAGTGAATGCAGGGTATTCAACTGGAATTCGAACTCGTCTCATCGATTTCTTTTTCTGAGCCGATATCCACTGCACCACAACGCACATCCGTCACTAAACGCTTACAGCACCTGGTATTCCCAAGCGTTCACCCATCTATGTAATGAAAGAGCTCAACGTTGCTTAACTTCGGTGATCGAGCGAGAACCAATGTATTCAACGTGATATAGCCGTAAGCCAGGATATTAGAACCGCTGTACTCAATCATTGGCAATACCTCCCAAAATTAGTTATTTTAGATTTGTTTTGTTTGCAGTTTTTACTCCAAGTTAACTTAGCTAGAGTATGTACGTTCATTGCTCCAATTTTTATTTTTGTTCCCACATTCTTTAGTTTAATTCACCATCCCTTATCCCTTTAGACTATCAAAAATGTTAATTCGCTGGTGGATGGGGGCACTTTTCGTTTTTGAGTGCATTCTCTTCTATTTTCGTCGTGTCTGGATGTGTGCGTAATTGTGTTTATGTCAGGTCGAATGACTATTTAATTTAACCAAATTCCCCATAAATTTTGTCCAGTCAATTTATATTTCTTTCACAAATAAGGATTGTTTTTTTTTATTACTAATGTAATCTTTTCCTTCTTCTTCAATGATATTGTCCAGCATTCACTGCCATATTGAAGAACTGACATTACATGGCAATCTGGTACTCTCTTTTTTGTTTCTAGTGAAAGTTTTCTGCCACTTAATACTTTACTCAGCTTTTGTAACGCGTCCTTTGCCATGCCAATTCGCCTTCGGATCTCTGCGTCGCACTTTCCGTGATGTCAGTTCTTCAATATAGCAGAGAATGCTGGACATTATCATCAAAGATGAAGGGAAAAATTGAAGCAACTGAAATTTGGTTCTACAGAAGGATGCTGCGGATATCATGGAGCGAGCATGTGAGCAATGATGAGGTGTTGGAAATAATGTAAACGAAAAAGAAATTAATATTGAGCATCAGGAAGAGACAACTAAAAATCATGGGACATGCAATGAGGAAGGAGGGCTTCCAGAATATGATATTAACAGGCCAGAAAAAGGAAAGAAGCGGATAACATATTTAAAAGGCCTGAGCAGGTAGATGACAGAACGGGGGTTGCTGGAAAAAGTGTGCTAAGAGCCACCAGGGATAGGGAGACGTGGAAGGCTATGATCGCCTATATCCTGAAATGACAAGGCATATAGAACAAGAAAAATGCCATATTAGTTCTTTATAAATATTATTATGCATTGTGTGTCTGTTCATCAAGGTTTTCAATTTTAAAGTTGTTAATTTATTCCCCATTCCCACAGAAAAATTGTACGTATGGGACTAGTTATGAATTCTTACAGTCTTTGATGTAGCATGATGTTTGTAGTAAGAATGGAAAATTAGAATGTAGGTTTGGATGAAAGGAATATTGCATATTTTACTTAGGTCAGTGACTTTGGCTAGCTAAGTCACCTATTATAAGATAGATAAATACCAGCCTTCCCCATCCCCAATTTTGGACTTGTGCCTCATGTTTGTATTATACAAAAATTAATATTGTCAGAGGAAGACGTAGAAAGAGTGTTAGTAAAAGCAGACCGGAAGCAAGCTTTATATTTTGACTAAAGAATTCAACAAGACAAAGGTTCTTCCAAGCGAATTTATATCTCTTGATTGTGTTATCTTAATTTAATGCAACGAAGAAATAACATAAATAAGTTTTGCCATATTACACTGTGACAAAAATAGCGATTTAAATTCTCATGTATTCATATGGGCAAGAAATTTCCATCGGTCGGATGGGACGTATTATTTCTTTCTATAAACAGAACAATGGCTTTAAAAAATAGATGAACGACAATAGTTTGACACAACTACGGATTCCAAAATGTTACTAATTCTTCACCGAGAAATAATTCTATTGTTATTTAAAGACGTAGTTCTTAGCACATCGGTTCTTAAAGCATTGATTTATGCCAGAAGTTGATGAAAATATTGATCTATGCCAGAAGTTGATCTCATGGTTCTCGACAGGCTCCAAAAAGAATCTGTAATGTATTTGGTTCCGACCTGTCAGCTCGACTCCAGCCACTTTCTCACCAGCGGGATGTAGCTTTACTTCTGTCTCTTCTACAAATATTTTCATGGCTTCTGCTCCGACGAACTTATGTTACTGGTGTCCCCTCCACAAGAATTTGCTAATGCAACCAAACCAGCAACAAGGTCCCACCATTTTACATTTAAATTAACCAAATGCAGGTGACAATTCTACCTCATCAGTTTCTTTTCTTGCACTTCCCACCTGCAGAACTCCCTTCCATATTCTTGATTTTCTGACGGCTGCGACCTCCAGGAATTTAAATGCAATGTTAATTCCTATCTCTTATCCACCTGACTCCAGTTCTTTCTACATCACGCTGTATATCTTTTCCTTTCTCTCTACCTTCGCAACTGTCTTCACACCTGTGTTCACATCTTTCTCTTGCCCTTTTCACTGACACCCCCCTGTAACTGGTTCGTCTTTCTCTTCACTCTCGTTCTGCCTAAAACTTTAACTCTCCTATGTAGCCCACTGCGCATCAGTGGCGATACTGCCTTGCTCGAGGGGAAACGATTAAAAAACCGATTTGCTGCAGTGGATTAATCTGGCTACGGAACACCAAAACGTCACGATATCCTGCTTTTTATGCATCGTCGCGTATTCTACCAGATCCACTTTTGATCGACCTAATACTGTTAAGAATTACGTCGTTTCTGTTGTATAAAAGAAGAAACGATCAAACTTTATTACGGCGATTTTTATGGATGGCCTACAATTCGTGTGTTACCTTTTTTCAAAAACTTATTAAGCTTTCTAATTCGTAGCATATCTCAGTCTTATCTTTTACTCTGCCGCAAACTCTATGAAAGTTGCATAAAGAATTAGTCCCGTCCAAACCTTTAATTCATCGTCAACGGAGGCACAAACATGTCGACAACTTTCCTTATCTTCAAAAGTTAATTGACTGTGATAAAATGTTTTCAAACTAAAATTACACTGCACTTAAAACTTTCTTTTAACCATAATTTATAATTGTGCTATATTTTGCACGACTTTAAACTCATAGAAACAAATTTGTCGATAATCGTGTTTTGATATCTTAAATTGATAGATATTAAAACATGTAAAAAAGCATTTGTTAAAAACCTTATAAAAATGAAGAATGAACATAAAAAATAACTTCAAATGATACATCAATTCACACATAAATCGTGAGTTTTTATTGTTAAAAATGTTGGAGCAAATGAAAAACTGATCTCCATTAATCGAGCATGATTAGACAATCACGAGTCTATCACGCCATTCATCACAATTCTGCGTCAAGATCATAAGATCATAATAATGGTCCAACCCGTCTTGCGCCACGGTTACGTGTCCAGAGAAGTTCTTGTTTTGCACGCCAGCATGGTCCAGTAGAGCGCATTTTGCGTTCGCGTGAAAGTGTTGAATTATCCGAGATGCATCGATAAAGCTGTGATTCAATTAGATGTTTTCTCTAAGAGATAATAAGTATAGCTTTCAGCATCCAAGTATAGGTTCGATCAAGCTTAATCTCTAGTGTTTTAGTTAATGGCCAAGCAGTGGCACCATACATCCTGTCAAATGGCGAAAGAAACCAAACAGCTCTACTCTATAACACTACTCAAAAATTTACTATTTGATGGTAGTAACCATTATACCACCTGCACATCCTATATATATATATATATATATATATATATATATATAGTATTGTAATAGTTGTTACAATAGTTTATAAAACCTTTATAAACTATTGTACCAACTATTACAATCTGTATCGAGCACTTTTTATAAAAGTAAATAGTTGAACAGTATGTTTAAATATACGTGTTCTGTCACTTTCTTAAAATATACATATTTGACGGATGTGCGTTGTGGTGCAGTGGATGTCGGCTCAGAGGGGGAAATCGGTGAGCCGAGTTCGAATTCCAGTCGAACACTTTGCATTCACTTACGCACCGGTACCCTTGGGAAAGGTATTAATCCGTCCCTTCCCTCCAGTTATGGGTTAAATAACTGAGTCTGTTGTTCATGCGATCCGTGGCAAACTTCTGCAACAATTGTTTGTTACCAGCAGTTCCAAAAAGTGTGGATGGTGCTACACAAACCTTCACCATTTTAAACAATTCTTTGTGCGGTAGTCTAACTGAGTTAGACACTCATACGTCGAAATCGACGGGAGAGTCAATAATAATTATATATATATATATATATATATATATATAAAATATTTTGGCAACAAAAATTGCCACAAATGTTTTTTTTTTATCCTAGCGCTTTCGGCTATACTTTTCGGCATTATCGAGAATTTATATTATTTTAAAGGCAATTGAATATATGTAGTGTTATGTATGTTTGTAGAGTAGTGTGTATGTTTTATGTTTAAAACTCGGTAAGCAATTTTTTATATAATTTATGTCCTCAAAAGAACAAATAACATAAAAATGACATAAAAGCCTAAGCCATTATGGCACCTTGTCTGTCATTTTTGAAGGAGTCGAAGAATACATGCCTTAAAATAGCATGTTGAAAATGGCTAATTCTCGCTAAAATTTATCTGAATTTACGAATATATATATATATATAATGCAGCAAAAAAGAAAAAAACTTCTCTATCCCTAGACAAGGTGGGAGAGCTGAATATGTCATCATTTTGCTTGTCCCCACGAAAAATTATTTTTGGGTTACTTGTTCCTTACATGTAATTCGTACGCTCTGTTACATTGGGGTGTAGAGTTTCTTGGTGTGTGTGAGCGCTTTCGTAGACTTTTTGTCTATTGTCGCATTTATGGCATGAACTCACATCAGATGCTTTAAGTTTAACTATTAACACCAAAATTAAATCACTTCTCTGTTGAAGGGTTTTTTCCTCCTCCCTTGGAACATTTATGGTTATTTTAACATCTTCACCAAATCTGCGTAGCACTCTCGTTCAGATTGTACGGTGGCAACAACCTGTGTTTTTTACAAACTTACAGTCTTCTGGGATTTTAAATGTTCCTGAGTTGGTTAACCAGGCATTCTGGCTACCTTAAGATTTATATATATATATATATATATATAGAATAAAAATTAAAAGAAGAAATTTAACGTGCTAATGTGAAAACCCCCTATCCCTTCAACCTGGTGGCCACCACTTGATTTATCTATTTATTCACGATAATCTCCATCAGTAAATTCACAAGTTTATTCGCCTGAAGAAAGTCAACTTTAGACTGGAAACACGTGTAGTGTCACAAATACCGTTATGGACACTTAATGTATCATAACATGTATAACAACAACAACAATAAATCTACACTTTAAACAAAACGTTCACGGCCTCTCACACTTTTTATTCTATACCAATTTCTCTCGTTGGAACAACTCTATTTCTGTTTTCAATATATATATTTTGGACCATTTCACTACTCTATCACCGTCCCAATCTTTATATCATCTAAAGGGGCTAGAGACACTATACAAATCAAATTTTGCAAGCCTTCCCTCTGCAAACAGAATGATTGATTGCTGGGTCTGAATGTCATTGGAATGTAGTTTTCTTACCATTTTTTCTCGCCCCCATTAATCATCTTTTATTATACATGTTTACTATTTCCAGAAATAAATTTGATAAGCCCTGGGACGAAACCGGTTGTTTTTTTCGTTTTTAGTAAAAATGTCATTTGAACTATGCTTATTCTTCGCTATTATAAAGTTTTGTACGACTAAGAATTTGTTAAAATATATATATATATATATATATATATATAAGGAATAGCCCTAATGAAGTGGCCAGCCCAGAGCTCCGACCTGAATCCAATAGAAATGTTTGAAAGAAAATCGGAGATAGGGCTTAGAAAAGAAACCTGAATAACCAGGGTCACCTATGAGAGTTATTGAAAAACGAATGGAGGAAAATTACTGCTGATTTTTGCAAGAAATTAATTAAATCATGTGATCGAGGAAGCAAAGAAATCATTGAAAATAAGAGTATGTTTACCAAATATTAAATTTTGTTGATATTTTGTTCACAATCAAGTTTCAACAAGATTGTTCCTTAACTTTGGTCCAGTAGCTTATTTCTTTTGTTCTGTTTAATCTTTATTAAAAAAACAACTATTATGTAAATTTTTGTAACATTGTATAACATTTGTGTATTACACACTAATCTTTATTCGGTAAAATTTTCATTGCTAATTACTTTTTAAGCGATACACATATTTATTTCTTTGTTGTTTCCGTTCCTTATATTATGGCCGCTACTATATATATATATATATTAATCATTTCACCCCGAACAAGGCAAAAATGCCACTGATGAGGGGGGGATACATAACTGTAAAAAGATTAATTAGAAAAGAATGAGGAGTGCAAACTAGTTAGAAAGGAGCAATAGAAAGCTGGGAATGCAGGTGCGATGACAGATACATAGGTGGAGAGAAAGGGAAGGATATACGGGGGTGGGAAGAGAGCTAGAGTCCAGTGGTTAATAGATGAGTATTGGCATTGCATTTAAATTTCTGGAGGTTGTAGCCTTCAGGAAAGCAAGAATATGGGAGCGAGTTCCACAGGCGGGACGTGCGAGAGAAGAAGCTGCAGGAGTAGAATTGTCGTCTGCATTTGAATAACCTGACTGTAAATGGGTGGGACCCACTTGCCAGTCTGGATGCACGAGTAAGCACCTGTTGATGAGGCACCAGTGACTTAAGTTCGTCACAGTAGAAGCCATGAAAGTATTTATAGCACAGACAAAGGGAGGCCACATTTCGGCGGTGGGGAAGTGGCTGCAGTCAAGCCGCCAGATCAGTACTTATCACATTACAGACTCTCCTTTGGAGCCTGTCGAGAACACTGAGGAAAACAGCAGGGGCCGCTGACCATAAATGGCAGCAGTACTCCATGCACGGACGGATGGTTGACTTGTATATATGCAGGATGGATTCAGGCGGAAAAAACATCCTGGATCGACATAGTGACCCAACCTTCTTAGCATTAAATTTAGCTATGGATTCAATATAATGGTTCCATTTGAGGTCTGAGGAGAGGGTAAGGCCGAGGAGGCGTAGTGTATTGCTCTCAGGGAGAATCGCTTGGTCCATATATATATATATATATATATATATATATATAATAGACGTAGATGTGAAAGTTAAAGTGGTAAAAAGATTCTGATATCAATAAAAGTATTTCCATTTTTACGTATTCATTCAGTTAATTGCCATATGTGATACTCTCTTGGGCGCCCATGTCTTTTTGATTCCTGGCTGACTAGGTAGAGCATTTTCCGCAGTAGGTTGCTATTACTTTCTGCGGTAGATTGATTGCCAACCAGAGCCATAGATCCTAAAGTGTCTTGCTATTCAACCCATAGATGGAAACAGAATAGATGGATTAATACACTTCCTAAGGCTATTTGGCCGGATGTGTGTCGTGGTACAGTGGATATCGGCTCGGAACGAGAAACCGGGGAGCCGAGTTCGAATTCCAGTTGAATCCATTGTATTCACTTACGCGCAAATACCCTTGGGAAAGGTATTAATCCCTCTCTTCCTTCCAGTTATGGGTTAAATAACAGGACAGATTGCGTTCTATAGCCTTGGTCGGAAACCAGTCTACCGCAGAAAGCAATGGCAACCTACTGCGGGATAATCTTCTGCCCAGTCAGTCATGTCTCTTTCGAGACATGATCGCCCAAGCGTGTATCATGTATGGCACTTAACTGACTGAAGGTTATTTGCTTGTAAGTAAATGCAAGGAATCCAACTGGAACTCGCACATATCTCTCCCATTTTCAGCTGATATCCATTACATCACAACACACATCCATGTATTCATTAACGATCGAGAAAAAAATTAAATACATTCCACCCCAATCAAGACGGCAGCATCATTAGTGCGCAGGGGTTTACAGTGAGAGAATAGACTGGGTACATGTGGTATTGCGGAAAGAAAAAAAGATGAACGGGATTAAACTATAAAAGATGGCAATTAACCCTGCACTTGAATTTTGACAGATTGTAGCTATCAGGGAAGCAAGTAAACAGCAGTGAGTTCCACATAATTAATATGAATTAAATTCCTGACACAGTATAAGACTAACACAGTCAGTTACATATTTTCTACTATGAATGACTGTAGGGGCCTAATTCTTTTGAGAATATTTTTTACCCACTTTTTTCTGTGTAGCATTGAGAACCAGGCAAACTATTTTGTTTGGGGGGACAGGTAGGAAAAATCGTGTGTTTACGGCATTAGTTTATTTTGGCCGGATGGGTACTTTTAGCCCTGCAGCTGAGTTTAGTTGATGTGTACACGATATGCACGCACCGGGTATTTTTTACCATCTCACGCTTTCCTGGAGGAATAAAATATTCCCTTTTTCGCACTAAAGCTGCCGACCGTCTCTTGATTATGTGAAGGCATGAAACTGACAGTTATGGTCAGTGACTGTGCATCAGAAATCGAATTCGTAATTTAGAAAAGCTCTATCTTTTTATATAGCATAGAACACGTTTTCTTTTTGATCTGCGATCACGGCAGAGTCACTTTTAGAGCTGCTTATATATATTTACATATTTATATTTAATTATATTATGCCCTACGACTCACTTTGTATTGAGCACGTTTTAAAAAACAAATGCCGTAGAACACTGGATTATAAACCTGTTGGTTCTCTTCTTAATATATATATATATATATATATATATATATATATATATATATATATATATATTCTCTCGGTCAAATTAATACGCTTCTCCTAAGTGTTTCATTTGGTACGTTGTTCAGTTTGAATTCGAATGATTTACGACCTGTACGAGAGAATAGACGATCGGACAAAATAGTAAAAGAGTCTACGAACAATAAGGCAAAGATCAGAGTAACAAAATTGAAAAAGACATTGAAATAACGCAGTTTCTTCGTTCAGACATTCCCACGACTCATAAATATGACAATGGAATAAATCTTGCCACCAATTTAAGATATCTTACTTCCTGCTGACATTTTATATTGATTATTTTTGTGAGTTATTCTTTTTGTAAACATGACCTTTTTAATCTTTTTTCTGCTACGTAACACACATGGCAACTGTTGGTGCAATAAGGAAGTAATATCTTCGCTTTAATCAATCGAAAACACGGCGTTACTTAAGTATATGGGTCTGCTCGTCAAAAGAACCAGGGAAGTCTCTTTCAGGGAATACTTTTTGTACAATAAGCAGTAGATGAGGTCAAAAATAAAGTACTGCGGCCATAAATGGACAGAAACTGTCCAGTCTTCACTTACCAATCCCGATGAAGTTCAACCCTGCCCACTTTCTTTAGGCAGACGAATAATTTCCAACTCTACAACCCCTTTCCCACAGACGAAATGTCGCATGGCTCTCGCTGAAGTTGTCAGAAGAATTACATTCCTTAGTTCCATGAGTACTCACTTTCACGCCTAAGACCCACCATATAATACACATTGTAGCAAACCACGGTCACTCCCTTCATATTTCATTGGTGATATGTGAATTTCGCTCGATCAGCTTCTTCTCACGAGCCACTGGAAACCACTCGTAAGGGGATACTTCCCCGACTACTACAAAGTTAACCTGCTCAAGTTTAAAATCAACCATTATTTCTCCATATATCCACATATGGATGTGCATTTTGGTGCAATGGATATCGACTTGGAATGACAAATCGGGGAGCCGAGTTCAAATTCCAGATTAATTCCCTGCATTCACTTACGCACAAATACCATTGGGAAATGTATTAATTCATCTCTTCTCTCCAGTTATTAGTTAAACAATAGGACAGAGTGGGTTCTATAGCCTTGGCTGGCAACCAGTCTACCACAGAAGCAATAACAACCTACTGTGGGATAATCTTCTGCCCAATCTGCCATGAGCTCCATGGTCGCCTAAAAGCTTGTATCACGTATGGCACTTGACTAACTGACTGATATCCTCATTAACTTTGTCTTTCACAATATAAAACCCTACCTTGTTTTTGGACCTTGTAATAAAACTTGTAATAAAACAACAGCATTAGAATATATAACAATTTATCATGTAATTTATCAGAAACTGAAAATAATGAAGGAAAGAATTGAAGCAGTCAAAATGTGGATGCTGAGGATATCATGACCGGAATACGTGAGACACGACGATGTTTTAGAGAGAAAGAACTCGAGATCGAAACTGATATTTAATATCAGGAAGAGACAGATGAAGTTTTGGGGGCATGTATTAAGGAAAGAGGGCTTGGAGAACCTGATGCTCACGAAAATGATAGACAAAAAGAGACAAGGAAAAGCAACGCATGACATACTTGATTGACTTGAGCAGATGGATGGTGGAGCGGGAAATGAGTGGAATAACTCGAGAAGGGTTATTAAGAGCAACAAGAGATATTAAAATGAGAAAATGCATGACCGCCTACGTCGTGAAAAAAAACGGCTTATATAAAAACTACCTCATATCAGAAGTATAGATAAATACTGAAGATTTCCTATATTCAATGAAATCAAAACGAGTAAAAAGTGATCTTAGTGTAATTAGAACATTGCCTGATTGTGAAAATCGGGAACCGGGAGTAGTTAAGAAAATATGGCGTTGAGAAAATCAACACTAATGGCTTAATCTTTTCTCGAATTTTCCTCTAAGTTTAATCTTTTTATCTCCGGCATCCAATTCTAGCACAGGGACGATCATGTTAGAACGTTCAGGCACAGGCTTTCACGCCAGTGTCGTCTCATTTTGTATATCATTGTCCACAAGAGAGATATGCTGGATGTCTGTAATTTCAGATCTATGCGTGGTGCGGATTTTTGAACTGATCATGTCTTAGTGACGGCCAAGATGAACTTCGTTCTAAAATCAGCAATTAGACAAAACAAGAGAAAGCCTCCTGCGCGTCTGAATGTTGTAAAACTGCACTCCCTGGAAACGCAGGGATAACTAAAACCACGACTTGATGAAAGGATACATCTTCAAGGGACTCCTTGTAAGTATATATATATATATATATATATATATTTATATATATATATATATATGAAGCGGCTGAAGAAGATTTGGACAAAATTCCAGCAAAATATCGTGACTGGTTTGATGAAAATGAAAATGCTCTTAAGTATATCATTGCAAGAAAAGAAAAGAATCAGGTACGAAGTTCTGTGTTGCCAAGTAAAAAAAGTGTCTGTCTAATGAACAACACAATAAACTGTGAAAAGTGTTTAAATCTGCAAAAGCAGAAGCGCAACTTGCTTTTTAAATATGCAGGAAAGAACGGTGATCAGACCTCGCAGATGATTTTTGGTTGTTTTATTTTTATGGCAAATCAACCTCGGCGGGTCATTTATTGCCAACTAAATTTTTATTTATTTATTGCTGGTAATACATTTTTCTTTCAACAATTTATTGTTGTTTTTATATATGTTTTGTGTCTAGTAATAATTTTTTCTTTTCGAGTATTCATTGGGATTTGTTTAAATGGCAGGGTCCCCAAGTCCTACCCCTGTTATTTAACCCATAACTGGAGGGAAGGAACGGATTAATACCTTTCCCAAGAGTACCAGTGCTTAAGTGAATGCAGGGTATCCAACTGGAATTCGAACTCGTCTCACCGATTTCTCTTTCCGAGCCGATATCCACTGCACCACAACGCACACCCGTCACTAAACGCTTGCAGCACCTGTTATTCCCAAGCGGTCACCCATCTAAGTACTGACTAGGCTCAACGTTGCTTAGCTTCGGTGATCGAGCGAGAACCGGTGTATTCAACGTGATAGGCCGTAACCCCTAGCAGATGAAATACAGAATGCAGCGAATTTAAATAATACCAAGCAGATGTAGTGCTGATGAATTAAAAATTTGGCTCCAGATCTACCAAGATCGCTCCTCTCAGGAGAGGGGACGGTAATGATCTCTTCACAGTTTTAGATGACGTAGTCTAAATGTGTAATAAACACTTTGTTGGGCTGCTGAACAGTCCTTTAGAAGTTCTCGAGAAAATATTCCTAAGACCCATTCTGGTAGAATTTGACTGCCAACCATGGCTGAGCGAGGTTCTACGAGGAATGGAAAAACTCAGCATGGGCAGGGCTGCTGGGGCTGAGGTATTAATTCGTCTATTCTATCCAGTTATGGGTTAAACAATAGTGGGGTCTATAGCCTTGGCTGGCAACCAATCTACTGCAGAAAGCAATGGAAACCTACTGTGGGATAACCTTCTGCCCAGTCAGTCATGTCTCGAAAGAGACATAATCGTCCAAAAGTTTGTATCACGTATGGCACTTGACTGACTGACTGATATCCTCATAAACTTTGTCTCTCACAATATAACACCCTACCTTGTATTCAGACCTTGTACAGGGTGAGCATATTTGTAATAAAACAACAGCATTAGAATCCATAACAATTTGGAAATAGGTTACGGTGGAATATATTTAAGTCAGATTATACAAGATCTTTTTATAAAAGATTTGAAAGATAGAGAAGTGCTAAAAGATTGGAGGAATGCAGTAATGATACCTATGTATATGAGGGTAAAGTTGCCCGGGAATTATGTAGTAAATACAGAGGCATTTCTCTCCTTTCTTCGGCAGGTAAGATCTTCGTCTCGGTTCTAATTGATACTATACTGCCTGAGTGATAGTGTGGTTTTCGCCAACACAGAGGGACTGCAGAGAAGATATACTGGCAAGATAAATCCAAGAAAAGATCTGTAAACAAAAACTATACCTTTATCAAATATTATAGATCTGAGGAAGTCTTTCAAAACTTTTAATCGTGCTAGTCTCTGGAAAATTCTCTCAAAATTACCCCGCTTTCTCAAGGTTCTGGGGTATTTCTATGACGGTATGGAAGCTCGTGTCAGTTTTTGGCAGTGTGTTTACGGGGCCCGTCAGGGTGGGAAATGAAGTCAGGCAAGGAGATCTGGCTCCTACATTGTTTTCTATTAACTTTGCAATCGTACAGGATGATGCGTTGAAAAAAATTGAAATTTTCCTCGCAAAAACAACAAAAATTAATGCTCAAAATAAAGACCATCATTTTCCAAGATTTTCTGCCATCGATCTGCAAGCTTTCGGATCTGATCAAAGTACCATTCAGCCAGATTCGAATCAAAGAATTCTTGACACGCTTCCTCGACTTCATCAAATGAGTCGAATCGGTGGCCCTTCAGAAAGTGTTGCATTGAGCGGAAATGGCCGTAATCTGATGGAGCACAGTCAGGACTGTAAGCTGGATGTGACAAAACCTAAACGCCATTCAGCACTTCAAACTTGTCTTTGGTCTTACAGGCGGTGTGTGGCTTGGCATTGTCCTGCTGCATCAAAGCGCGCTTTCGGTTGATCAGAGCCGGGTACTTTTGCTTCAACTTTTCGTAGACTCGCTCGAGTTGCTGACGGTAAATTTCGGCACTGATGGCACGACCATTCGGAAACAATTCAAAATGCACGCTTCCATCAAAGTTCCACCAAACGCACAACATGACTCTCTTGCCGAATCAATCTTGTTTTGGAACCGACAGTGTCCCTTGCTCTTTCTGAACCCATCGCTTGTCTCGATAGTGCTGGATAAGATAGACCCATTTCGCAAGTGTTTACGAACTTTTAGGACAACCTAATATAATGTCTGCGTTATGTCATCTCTGCTATATTCATGTGAGACATGGTGGGGGTCTATTGCAGGCATCTGAAAATACTGGAACATTTTCATGAACGCTGCCTTCGGTCTATGCTTAAAATCCATTGGATGTCTCACACACTTTATACTGTTGTTCTACAAAGGACCAATTCACTTTCTGTGGAAGCACTTATACACAAGTAAAGATTGCGACGAACGGACCATTTTGTCCGTATAGCGGGTGACATAATTCTAAAACAAATAAGAATGGAGAATTGTAAATGGGGAAAAGATCGCAGCACAATCACAAATTTCGTTACAAAGAGTGCCTAAATGAGTCACTATGCAAGAACAATGTTGCTCCTGATAACTGGGAGACTCTAGCTGAAAACAGGGTTTACTGGAGAGCTGGTATTGTGGGCTAGAAAAAACAACCCTGGTTTCTGCACCTCCATGGGGGCTTATGATTCTGCAGAGGCTTGCAACTTGTTAGTGCTCTATTTCCTCTGGAATCTTAGGAACATTTTTGAATTGTGTAACACCGGGCTTTACCTAGACGACGGACTGATAACCCTCAGCAAAACTAATCCCCCAAAAAGGAAAAACTCAGAAAGATTTTAATAAAAGTTTTCAAAGAACATGATATTCGCCTTACCATCTTAACTAACGCTAAAGTCGAAAATTTCTTAGATGCTACCTTCGACTTAAGCAGTGGCCCGTACAAACCATACACTAAGGACTCACACAGCCACACATACATCAGCAGGGAAGGAAGTTACATGCAAGGATCACAAAGAACCTACACAAATCTATCCAATTTTGTCTAAGTACCAACTCTAGCAATAAGGAACTTTTTGACAATTCTAAAATGAAATATATTAATACTTTAGAAAAAAATCAACTCAACTGTAGTTTAAAATACTCGTTAAAAACAAGGTAGACAGAAATCACGTAAACGTAACATTATTTGGTTTAACCCACCCTTCAGTCGTAACGTCCAAACTAACATTGATAAACTATTCTTTAACATAATTCATGACCATTTCTACCATTCACCCAGACTAAAATATCTTCAACAAGAACAATGTCAAAGTTAGTTATGGTTGCGTTAAAAACATAGATTAATACATTTCACAACATAATACTATGATGTCAAATAAATATTTGGCCTACATAAACAACATCCGTCACCCAACTAATAGCCAAACTGACCCTCCCAAAAATAATTGCAACTGCCAAAAAAAATAAAACCTGCCCACTGAATAGCCAGTGTATGTTCGAAAGTATTGTTTATAGAGCTCGAATTCATTCGGATGATAATGATGTTAAATTTTACTTTGGAAGTATTTCTAACGGATAGAAGATAAGATTTAACAACCACATGTTGTCTTTAAACAACAGTAAATACAGCAAAAGTACTGCTTTATTCATACACTATCGGAAATTAAAAAACAGCAGTGAGAGCGCAATTATTACCTGGAATATCGTAACTAAATCCAAACATTACAATGGAAAAGGAGACAATCTATGTAATCTATGCCTCATAGAAAAACTTTCCATCTTATAACATATAAAGAATCCAAAATTACTTAATAAGAAAAAGTGATTAAATGACCTGTCATAGAAAAAAAATCTTAGACCCAGATTGATATAGATTCCCCTCTAAGCTTGCCTCTCTCTCTCTCTCTCTCTCTTTCTTTGTTTCTTTCTCCCGCAATATTACTTTTGACAATTATGAATTAAACCCCATTTTATTTTTGATTCTTACATTCTTAATTCTACATTTTACCTCTTAAATTTGTTTTTAATTTTTATTTAATTTGATTTAATTTTATCTTATTTTATTTTTATTTCCAATTTTAAAGTTTTATAATTTTCAAATTTTAATTTTCCCTACTTTTTTATGTACACGCAATATTTGAATATTTACATCTTTAAGACTCAGGATATACGACCCGTTTTTTTTCTTCTCCCTTCATGTTATTATTTTAATTTCAATTTTAATTTTAATTTCGAATTTTAAATTTAAATTTTAAACTTTTATTCACATGTAACCTTTGATTATTAAATTTATTAAATTTCTGAATCTTGTTAATAAAAAATCAGTAACTTAACTTCATAAGATTTAATTCCTATGAATATCGAGTGAACTTAAATTCAAATCTATTAAACTGTCAGTTTAAAATATGCATCTGATGATTGCATAGCGTATTAAACTCCAAGTCTTGCAATAGACGGATGATAATGTATATATATATATATATATATATATATATATATATATATATATATAGTACTGTGCAAAAGTATTAGAACAAGAACTATTTTATCTTTTATGAAGCTTATTGACAGAAAATAAAAAAATAATTATATTTGATTTAGTCAACGAATGATTTACCAAGAAAAAAATACTTGTTACAAAATAAATTTAATATTTAGTATAATAGCCTTTTGCTTTGATCACAGCCTTCATTCTTTCAGGCATTGACATCACAATCTTTTTCAATAATACTTATGATATCTCCTACCAAGCAGCTTGCATTTGTTCCCACAGTGTGTCATGTAAAGTAACATTATATTTATCAATTTTTTATCCAAAATATCTCATAGATGTTCAATAGATTAGTTTCAAAATAACTTGTTTAATAGAAAATAAGAAAGAATAAATATAACTTCTTTTTAATACATTTCTTTTACACCTAGTTTTAAATAATCAATATTTATTAGCAATATGCTTGACTTTTCAACCTGTATTTAAATTTCAGTGAGGTTTTAGTAAAATCACCCCTGTCCTAAGAGTTTTGCAAACTACCGGTAGTGTGCAAAAGTGTTAGGACAGGGGTGATATTAAAACTTATTTTGATGCCTCATAAAAGATAAAATGGTATTTGTTCCAATACTTTTGCACACTACTGTTTATATATATATATATATAGCTCAGTTTTTACTTTGAGCACTGACTTATTAACACGTAAATAATAATACTATACATATGTACATACTACTCATATGTATATTTATTAATCTACGTCACTATATATATATTGTCATTTTCTAAAGAACTTCTTCTATGTGCCCTGTCCCTTCAGGACGTAGGCGATCATGGCTTTCTACGTTTCCCTATCACTGGTAGCTTTGAGCACGCTTTATCTTGTTACACCATGCAATCCTCGTTCTGTCAGCTACCTGATTAACAAATATGTTATCCGTTGCTCTCCTCTGTCTCTTTTTCACTCTATCTGGTCTGTTAGTATCAGATTCTCCAAGCCCTCCTTCCTCATTGCTTGTCCCTGTAACTTCAGCTGTCACTTTCGCGTATTAATTTCCTTTTTGTTTACATCATTTTCAAGACCTCATCATTGATCACATGCTCGATCCATGATATTCGCAACATCCTTCTGTAGAACCACATTTCAGTTGCTTCAAGTTTTTCCTTCATCTTTGATGATATTGTCCAACATTCACTTTCATATTGAAGGACAGACAGCACGTAGCAATCCAGTACTCTCTGCATTGTTTCTAGCGAATTTTTCTTGTTTCTTAATACCTTACTCAACTTCGGGAATGCTTCCTCCGCCATGCCACTTTGCCTTCGGATCTCTGTGTCGCATATTCCGTCTTCTGTTATAACACTTCCCAGGTATTTAAATTTTTGTACCTTCTTGATTCTAGTATCCCCGACCTGTATTTGTAGTTTCTTTTCTGTGTCTGCTATCAGCACTGTATCATCTGCGTACCTTAGGTTGTTTAAATTGTGGCCTATGATTACGAATCTAGGCATAACGTCGAGGGTCCTCAAAATATTTTCGCTGTACAAGTTGAACAGATCCGGTTAAAAGACACATCCTTGTTTTACGCTCCTTTCTAACTTTGTATATCTTCTCAATTCATTACCTGTCCGTATGCAAGGGGTTTGATGCCAGTAAAGATTCTTGATTACTCTCAAGTCTTTTCCAAATATGTCAAGGCTGCCGAGCATCTCCATCAATTCTTTGTGGCGTATTTTGTCAAACACCTTCGCATAGTCAATAAAGCACAGGTATAAGTCCTTCTTCATTTGTATTACCCTTTCGGAGAAAATCCTAATCATAAATATGGCATTCCTTGTTCACGTGTCTTTAACGAAACCACACTGTTCTTGTCCTATTTCTGGCCTGATTCTGCTTCTAGCACTATTCATCAGGATTCAGACACTCAGTTTTGTTATATGGTCATTAAACTGATGGTTCTGTTTGCGCCTGGCTTCTTATGTAGTGCTATGAAGATAGAGTTGCTGAGGTCATCTGGTATAACCCCACTATTATAAATTTCATTTATTATTTCAGTAATTTTTTCTATACCAAATTCTTACAGGGCTATCAGCAGCTTTATGACTATGCCGTCTATTCCCGCTGCTTTGTTTCTTTTCAGTTTGGCTACTGCAGATACCATTTCAGACTTTAATATTTCCGGTCCGTCCTCATCTTTGCGTATTATTGGTTGCACTCTCTTGTCGTGGAAAAGATCTTTTATATATTCTTCCCATCGTTGGAGTATTCCTCCTTTTTCCAAAATGATTATTCCATCCTTAGATTTTATACATTCTCTTGAAGAGCAGGGTTTTTTCCCTGTCAGTTCTTTCCTTATGCATGTCTGCTTTGTTATTTCTGCTCAATCTCTCTACTTCTGCACATTTGTCATTGAATCATTCCTCTTTAGCATGCCTACATTTTCTTCTTATTTCCTTGTGTAGTTCCTTGTACTCCATTCCATGCCTTGATATCAGTTTCTGCCTCCTTTGCATCATGTCCAGAATCTCTTCAGTCTTCCACTCGTCCTTCTTTTTGCGCCTAATTTCCTTTGGGGAAATGTTGTTTGATGATGTCACTATTGCTTCCTTTAACGCGTCCCATTTCGAGTGTCCTTTCCCAATTTGTTCTTCGTATTTGGTTTTCACGCTGTTAAAGTAAAATATTTCTTCGTTTCACTGTTTTTCATACTTTGTTTTCAATATTGTTTTTTCAGAATAATTTCGTCTTTTCTTTTTTTTTTGTTCTTGTATTAAGTTTATAAATATATTAATGTTTGATTGAAAATTGATTTTGTATTGTAAAATATTTAATAGCATTATAATTCGTCTGTCTGTTCCCACCTCCCACTCGCTTAGACCAAATGTTATCTCAAAAAGAATATGCATTTGCCGGAAATACCCAAATAAAAACAGAAGTCCTCTTTGAGGAAGGAAGAAATTTCGAAGAAAATATCTTCTGTTTACTGGGTATGAAATTCTAAGTTTTACTAAAATTTGTGGTTCCGTTTTGTTAGAATAGCAGGTAAGGGAGAACAAAAAATTCTTCTAAAGAACTAATTGATTGTTTATTTATCAGTCGGACAAATCTATTTAAAATAAATGCTAGATAGCGCATATTTTTTCCAAAAATAAATATATATATTCCTTTATAAATGAACGGAGCGTCTACTCAAATAAGAGTATATACTAAAAACAACCTTTAATTTGGTATATATATATATATATATATATATATATATATATATGTGTGTGTGTGTGTGTGTGTGTGTGTGTGCAATTTTTCCCAAGATAAAGTAACAGAAAGCACACTCTTATAATCGGGTCGTCTAGTTGCTTTGAAGGAATTTCTAACCTAACAGGAAACCTTCGATGTCAGGTCCTCATTGAATCTGTTCAAAATCGTTAGGATATGTTTCTTAAAATCTTGGTTTCTTTTCCCTTAGATGAGTTTTCCTTTTTGTTTCGCTTCGTTTTTGATAAAAGATTTGTTTTCATTTTTACTATTTTTCATCTATTTTACTTTTCTTTCTTTCCGTATCGAACAGATTTTTTCTCTTCTAATATTTTTCTTTTGTCTTTTTTACTTTGTCTTGCTTTCCTTATTTAACGACCCCTTCTATGCACTTCTTATATTTGCTTTTATTTTTGTTCTTGATATTTCTTATTTGAAGACGATTATTTCTTTCCTACACTTTGTCCTTTTCTTTCTTTTTGCCTTCAGTCAGTTAAGTGCCATGCGCGATACACGCTTGGGCGATCATGTCTCGAAAGAGACATGACTGACTGGGCAGAAGATTATCCCGCAGTAGGTTGCCATTGCTTTCTGCGGTAGACTGGTTGCCGACCAAGACTATAGAACCCAATCTGTCCTGTTATTTAACCCATAACTGGAGGGAAGAGACGGATTAATACCTTTCCCAAGGGTATTTGCGCGTAAGTGAATGCTATGAATTCAACTGGAATTCGAACTCGGTTTCCCCGATTTCTCGTTCCGAGCCGATATCCACTGCGCCACAACGCACATTTTTGCCTTATTCAACTTAAATTTTGTTTTAAATTAATGTTTTCATTTCTTCTAACAAAATCGTCTTTTAAATATGTTCATTTCTTTCTATTTAAAAAAAAAATGGATTTAATTTTTTTTGTTTTAATTTCTATCATTATTTGTTATTCAGCTTTAAAATGCTTACTTCTTGAAAATCTACCTACCTCTCGAAATGTTTCTTTTTTCTCTCTTTCTTCTCTCTCTATTTTTAATCTCCTTTCTTTTCTTTAGTCTTCATCTTTTTTTCCCCAAACATTCTTCAGGTTTAATGTTTCTTTCCTTCTTTTATCTCTTTACAAACATCATTCGTCCATTTTTTTCTTTGCTGATCTTTCTTTCCACAAGTAATTCCTCTTTCCTAGCTCTATTTCCGCATTACTTATTCGTTTTTCTTTCTTTTTTTTCCTTCTCTACTCTGTGCTTCTCATCTTTCTTTCCAAATATTTTCCTTAAAGATTCCGCTGAAATTTAAACCATTCTTTCCTTTCAACCTCCATCTTTTTCACAGACGTTCTCTTCTTTTGCTATTTTCTAACTAACCTTCTTCAAACCATTTCTATACTTCTTTACTTCGTCTACCTTCCCCGATGTCCCTGGAAAATTTTCTTCCGTTCTTTCTTTCTTTGGCCCGCAAATATCTACTCTTGCAAGTACAATGCTCCCCTTTAATCCAAATCCCCAGATCTGATCCAGACTTAATCCCCACTTTGCTTTAATGTACCACGTACGGTTAGAACAACTAAACGCATCGGGTCGATACATCGAAAACCCAGCCTCTACCGACTGGATCTAAAAGTTGCAAGGGATAAATAATGGCGAGGGAAAGTGTACGGGGTCGGATTGGGCTTAAGCGATTTGCAACGAGTCAGCAGCTGGCAGCAGGATTACTTGGTAATATCCGGGATATGATAGAAATTTTGATAAATTTTATATATATATATATATATATATATATCTGTGTGTGTGTGTGTGTGTGTGTGTGTGTATGTGGAGACAGAGAGAAAATTATACTTGTGTGTGCATATAATTTATGGGATTTGAAGTGCAGAAAAGCGATTTCATTTTGTAATAAATTATAATTACAGTAAACGTACCAGAAAGTGCGAATGAATTTGTCCTGTAAGATTTTTTAAAAAGAAGACTGTGTTTCACCAATCATCTACAGGAGAAAGATCTACTTATAGACACAAACAACAACATACATACATATGTGTGTGTGTGTGTGTTTGTGTGTGCGTGTGTGTGTTGCGTAAAATTCAGATATACATAAAAATGTATCTGTAAAAAGATAGTTGAGGATAAATACAAATGGAAAACCTTACATTGCCGACGTGTTTCGCCCTCTTATTCATAGTTTTACTTCTGCTTATAAAACAGATCACCGGGTAAGCTTTATATTAGTAGGATTGCAGCTCAAATTCATATATATATATATATATATATATATATATATATATAATACAAGCTTCATTGAAGACAACTTAGAAGGTACTTTACTTTTTCTTGTGTTCGTATAATAATTGTTTTCTTTGTTGGACATAAAGCATACAAAAACTGTGCATATACTCTATATATCTTGTACATCTCGGGTTATTTGAAGGGTAGGTTATATGGATAGGAGAAAATAATGGTTTTTTCTAGACTTGAACAGGTCAAGAATATAGTGATCGAGAAAACATCCTCTTGGGAGTTTGTTCTATACGACCGGGGTTTGCAAGAAATCTATTAGCTATAATAAAGAATTTTTTTTTAAGTAAATGTTTCGATTAGCTAGTTCTTTTGGTTTTGTTATTTTCTAAACATGGTCAACATATTTTAGACGTGTTCATAGATGATGTTGTTGACTGCTGTTTTTTTTAATTTTTATTAATAATGTTTTCATTATTTTTAGTTGTTTTTTTACATCTGGGTGAGGCTGTATTTTCTACAAATATATTACCAAGGGATTTTTGTAGATTTCCGTGTGTGTTTAAGTGAGTCCTAATTGAGCTATATCCATTGAGCTGTAATTTGAGTTCTTTTAATAGGGATGTAGTGGTATATCCAATATAAATATTTCATTTGGTTTAATCAGGAATATGGTGGCTTAAGGGACATAATTCATAATGATATTCGATCTCTTTAATCTACAAAAGAAAAATATAAACACATCAACTGCAGTAGCTGGTTGGTTGTTTTCAGACTTTTATAGGTATGTACATGTATATATATATTTATACGGAAATTAACGTAGATTGACGAAATGGCTCTAAAAATGTTGAAATGATTTGTTTGAACATGATTTTTGATCGATACTCGTATTTAAGTAGATATTCTATTTATAATCAAACAGTATTATATATTCATTTCTACCGTCCTGATCATTTACGATAAATGTTTGTTAAGAAAATGTGTGTTTTGAGAGTCTTATATCTCTCGGTAATAAATAATCAGGCCGGCAGAAATAAATATATGATACTGTTTGATTATAAACAGAATATCTACTTAAACAATCTTCGTAAATTTCCGTAACATGTTTACATTTGTTGACATTGCGATACATTTCAGAGCAGATATGGTTATTACGATCAATCGAAAATTGTGTTATATAGGCTTGATTTGACTTCCCCTATGTAGTCGCAGGTTCGAATCCTACCGAATGACACAAATTTAACAAAAGAATTAACGTAAGTAATCTGGGCGGTAGAAATAATATACTGTTCGATTATTAATAGTATATCTACTTAAATACGAGTATCGATGGCAAATAATGTTCAGACAAATAATTTCATATATATGTATGTATATATCTATGTGTGTGTTGTGCTTGTGATGTCATTTCAGATTGTCTGCCTTGCCAGCTGATCTAGAGTACAGAGGCCAACAGCATCTCCTTCAAAACTCTGAATATCTATCTATCTATCTATCTATATATATATATATATATATATATATATATATATATTTCTCAGTTACTCATATCTAAGTGTATATGTATTTATCTATCTATGTCTGTCTATCTATCTCACTTTGTTCATCTATCTATCTCAGTTTGTTTATGTGTATGTATGTATCTCTATATATCAGTTTCTTCATATCTATCTATCTATCGATCTATCTCAGTTTGTTCATATGTATGTATGTATGTATGTATGTATGTATCTATCTATCTATCTATCTGCTTGTATATCTCAGTTTGTTCATCTATGTATCTCAGTTTGCTTATATCTATGTATGCATGTATGTATGTATGTATCTATCTATATATCTATCTTTCTATCTATCTATCTGTCTGTCTATCTCAGTTTATCACTCTATCTTTATATTTATCTGACTGTTTTATATCTCTATCTTTCTGAAGTATATATATATATATATATATATATATATATATGTCTTTCTCACTCTTTCGCTAACAATACGATTGATCTTGTACATCTCTTGGGAGTTTGTTCTATACGACCGGGGTTTGCAAGAAGAAGTTGTTTCAGTGGAACTTTTACCCTCTCTGCTGGAATATAGAGGCACTCTCTCTATTTCTTTTCTCTCCCTCTCTCTCTCATTCTCTCTCTCTCAATATATATAATCTAGATTTATTCATAAATGGAACTTTGTGTGTGTGTGTGTGTCTGTGTGTGTTTGTGTGTCCGTTACCTATAGAATCCAAAACAGCTGAACCAATTTTCTTGAAAATTTATACAGTTGTACAAAAAGCGTCTGCGAGTGTTCTTAGCTAGGTTTTGTGTCGAGGTACCCCCGATAAATGTCGAAGGTCGATAATCGAAAAAATCGGGTTATAGAAGGAGTGGTCTGATTTTAATCAAATTTGATACACTCATAGACAAAAACATAAGAAACGATATTCAGCAGTTTCAAGGTTGCAGTTCTTACAAGAGTGCAGAAAATCGATAATATATATATATATATATATATATAAAGCAAGATGTTTGTGAGTGTGTTTGTTTATCTGCCTGTGTGTCTGTATTTTTTTCAGCTTTTTTATTTTAGTTTTTGCTTCGGGTTTGGCTCTCAGTAGGTATAATTGTAGTTCTTAGTCTCAGCTATGATAACATTTACTCAGAGGACTTATTTAGCCTTCAAAATTCAGTTTGATATAGCAGGAAATCAAAATTTGACTTACATCCATTCATTTTTCTTTCAGTATACGGTTTCGCTTTAACTGGAAACAACTATTGCTTTTTAGTCTTTTGTGCCAACGTCCAAAGAGTCTGAGCTCCAGGACCATGGATTAGTTTTAAAGCTTTCATTACACCCGAGCAACGCCGAGCTATACTGATAGGATATATATATATATATATATATATATATATATATATATATATATATATATATATATTATAAGGAAGTAAAATAAGAGGTAGACTAAAACCCACTCTTCATGCAATTACTTTTATAAAGAGTGCTCAATAAAAAGCAAAGCACATGAAAGCAAACATACATGAAAACAAACACTAAGTTAACGTATAGAAACACAAAATCCAACCATCCCAAAAGTATAATTAGACACATTCACAAATAAATAGAACACAGACTATCAAATAATTCGTCAAACAAAACAATATTTGAGGAAAAGAAAATATTTATAAAGATGCACTAAGAAAAATCTGTCAAAAAATTTCACAATATAATTCTCAACCAAACAGACAAACAAAAAACGAAAGAAGAAAACGAAGCATTATCTGGTTCAACCTACCATTTAATTTAAAGGTAAAGACCAAAATAGGACAAATATTTGTTAAACTGATAGATAGTTTTCAAAATGATCAGAACTAAACAAAATTTTCAGCAGTAACACAATGAAGCTAAATTATAGTTGCACTGGTAATTTACATAGATTCATAAAAAAAACGCCAGAAACTTAGATAGCATTGTACAAAACAAGACCACTAATAAAGAATGCAACTGCAGGAAGAAATATAATTGTCTACTTCAAGGACTTTTCAACATGAAAGAAGTCATTTACAGGGTAAAAGTACATGACTTAAATGGCCAAAATAAAATATATTTGGGTTCAATCAAAGACACCTTTAAGAACAATTGGTTTAAACCCAAGGCTAAACTGTACAAAATTGGCTAGCCATGTGTGGAAATTAAAATCAAAATATCGGAAAAGAACAGACATAACTTGGAATATATTAAAAAGAGCTAAGCCTTAAAACAGTGGTAAATATGTAGACTACGCCAGAAGGAAAAGTTAGAGATTATGCTGTTACCAAACAAAAACGAACCATTGAAAAGAAAACAAACGAAAATTATGACTAAGTGTAATCATACTAAATACCTCTTAGGTCCATACAAGCATAGATGAAAACGTTAAAATTCCTTGTAATTTTTAAACATTGCGCGTTCAAAAATTCCCTGCCACGTGAGCGTTCAAAGAAACACTGTTAGGTGAGCGTTCTTAAAACAAGAAAAAAAATGTAAACGCGAAATTCAGTTACTGAAATTCGCCTTAAGACATCACTCATGGTAGAAATCTAGGTCGCGTATTAACTTGTTTACAAATGGAAAATATTCAAAAGTTCCACAATGTAATTGCATTGAACACATTTTAATATAATGTGCACTGGTCTAATCTTATTATGACCAGAAACTAAGTAATTAAACAATCAATATATATATATATATATATACAATACTTTGAATTAATCCTTTTTTAATATATATATTTGCTCTGTAATATTTTATTACATGGAGCTCTCTTCCTGTATCATTTTTTAATATTAAAATAAATTTTTAATATTAATTAGGATCGGGTTTTTTGGAATTTACCTTCCTGCTTTTTTCCCTTGGATTGAAGTATCTGAATTAAAATATATATATATATATATATATATATATATATATAAACCGTCTTTTCACACAACAACGAATCTTTATATCTATCTATTTATCTATCTAAATCTGTTCATATCTAATCTACGTCAGTGTGCTCGTGTGTGGACACACACACACACACATACACACACACACACACACACACACACACATATATATATATATATATACACACACACACACACATATATATATATATATATATATATATATATATATATATATATATACACTAGTTGACCTACGGCGCAAAAAATGACATTTTAAATATAACTTTCCAATTATTATCTCAGTGTGGATTTAGGGCTGAGTGCTCTCCAAATTTGACATGTTTTTTTTCCAGATGTCAGCTCGAAGAGAAATGTCAAAAGCAGAAGCTACCATTATAAAATTGCCTTCATCGATCTTATAATGTCTTTCGACGTCGTAAGAAGGAGACTTCAATTTTCGCTGCTGAAGAATGTTGCTCGCTTAACGCTACCACCATCACCATAGTTGCTCAATATAATCGCATCCTATCCCTTAGACACGATCGGCTACAATGGAGGAAATGTTAGAGTCCTTCACAATTCAGAGTAAAAAAGACGTAAAACAGTGGCATGTCCTTGCACCGAATATGTGTTGCATATCTTCTTTCGTTCCTGCTGAACTTCATACCCAAATTGTACCACTGTATAATGTGTACAACTTACTCTCTAGAAGAGACGGAAATTTGTTTTATCTAGTTTGCCTAAGTAGGTACAAAAAGTTAAATACCTGGGAAGTATTATGACATAAGACGGAAAGTGTGACACAGAGATCCGAAAGCGAATTGGCAGGGAGAAGGAAGCATTCCAGAAGTTGAGTAAGGTATTAGGAAACAGGACAGTTTCGCTTGAAACTAGGAAGAGAGTACTGGATTTCTACGTGCTGTCCGTCCTTCAATATGGCTGTGAATGCTGGACAAATCATCAAAGATGAAGGAAAAACTAGAAGCAACTGAAATGTGGCTTCTAAAAAGGATGCTGCGAATATTATGGATCGAGCATGTGAGCAATGATGAGGTCTTGGAAATGATGGAAATTTTTCTTTCAGTATACGGTTTCGCTTTAACTGGAAACAACTATTGCTTTTTAGTCTTTTGTGCCAACGTCCAAAGAGTCTGAACTCCAGGACCATGGATTAGTTTTAAAGCTTTCATTACACCCGAGCAACGCCGAGCTATACTGATAGGATATATATATATATATATATATATATATATATATATATATATATATATATATATATTATAAGGAAGTAAAATAAGAGGTAGACTAAAACCCACTCTTCATGCAATTACTTTTATAAAGAGTGCTCAATAAAAAGCAAAGCACATGAAAGCAAACATATGTTTTGGTGAGAGGAATATTGCATAGCCTGCTTGGCGCAGCGAACGCGGATAGCTAAGTCAATTTAGGAAAGATATGACTTTGATATTATTAATTTCTATATGACTTTGATATTATCAATTTCGATATGACTTTGATGTTATCAATTTCGATATGACTTTGATGTTATCAATTTCTATATGACTTTGATGTTATCAATTTCTATATGACTTTGATATTATCAATTTCTATATTGGGCCTTGTGCCACATATTTTTTTTTATTTTATACAAAAATAAATGGATTCTTACTGTTTTGCGGTTTTCTACGATCAGTGGTTATGTACTTCTCTCAACTTGCGAGTTTTGTATTTGATGATATAAATATGATTTATTTCCAACCTCTGCGTTGGCTATTACTCACACAGCAACGTTCTAGGTTACAATTGTGTATCTAAACTTATTTATAAATGGAACTTTGTGTGTGTCCGTTACGGCTGAACCAATTTTCTCGAAATTTTGCACACTTGTACTATAAGCGTCTGCGAGTGTTCTTAGCTAGGTTTTGTGTCGAGGTACCCCCGATAAATATCGAAAATCGATAATAAAAAAAAAACCGGTTTCTAGAAGGAGTGGCCCGATTTTAATCAAATTTGATACACTCATAGACAAAGGCATAAGAAACGCTATTCAGAAGTTTCATGGTTGCAGTTCTTACAATAGTGCAGAAAATCGATAATATATATATATATATATATATATATATATATATATATATATATATAAACGCTTTCATTACACCCGAGCAACGCCGGGCTATACTGCTAGTCTTGGATATTTCAACCTTTTCATTCTGATGTTAAATATAAATTTCTTTTCGGTTTCCATTTTTCTGAAACTTTTTTGTTGCGCACATTTTCGGTCCATATCTATCGATGTTAAAAACCGAGCCATCTATTTCATTGGCATATTTCTTTATTAGAATATTTTTATATTCTTTTTCTATGCTTTCTCTCCCTTCCAAACATTGGTGAACATAGCTCGTCACAATTTCTGGTACTTTGTATCTCTTTTTTTGCTATCTTTCATAATTCATAATCTTTGTTCTGTCAACCATTTGGAAAAGCTCGTTACTGAAATTTATTACGCTAACAACAATAACAGTAAGCTTGGACATTTGCAGTCGTTCCAGAAAAGCCGACAACATTCATATATTTGCATTTTAGGCATCTACACTGAAAGTAATCAGTAAATGCACATGTTAAAAGGTAAATTGAAACCTAATCACCTGCATGATTATCGTCACATCAACGAAATCATAGACGCATATCAACACGTACACTTACCGCTAGGTTATATCTCGTGGTTAGCAGTTTTAATTATGACGTCGCCGACTACGGGTTTATATCGTACCGACTACATCTTTCGTCGTGCTTGGCATTTTCGGAAACTTATATACGGGCGCTAAGATAAAGCTATAAATCAATCTATACAAAATAATTTCTGTCCAAAGTTAGCTATTATAAAATTCAGATTCAATTATATCAGACATTTTTACTTACCTCTGGCAATCAATGTATTAAAGAAAAATACTTATTTTTATATTTGCCCCCTCTTACGCCTTTCAGTAGTGATCTGTACTCATATTTATTATTGTAACATTTTAAAAACGTATTCGACGATGCAATATGGACATTTTTATGGGTGTTTCATAGGCGTGGTACTCGAGAGGGGCTTATTTAATCATTAAATTAACAATTATAATTCTTCAGAAACTGCAGAATGGGGAAACGTTAACTTTTTCATAGACATTGCTTGTAATATATAATAATAAAAAAAGTAAAACCGAATCAACATTTTAAGGTGGGGTAACTAAACGAATACAATACAATGTTTATATTAATTACAGTCTGAACAAATATATTAAACTTAACAATACAGCTGATATTTCTCACTTTCACCCAATTTCCAGCTCTGCAGATTTCGCTCTCTATCTTTTTCTCCGTTTCTATATTTTCCTATCTGTCCAGTTGCATGCAACCTGCTTAATAAGAAAGCGTTCGGTTCTTTACGGGAAAAGCTCTCTAAAACCTAAGACAATTTTTTCCTACATAAAGGCTCAAATTCATATTCTGAAACTTATAGAAACGGCCATTATAATAGCGTAAAACGGAAATAACCAGCAGTCTGGAATTAAATATATTATCTCTGTTCAAATTCACGTGAAACGAGACTTACAGGCGAGAACATATTTAAAAGTCTATGGCTGCAGACCTTATTTATTATTGTACACAGTATTTTCGATCTACAATAATATTAAATCTTGTTTCCCTTTTCTCTCGTTCCTTTTTCTCATAAGATTCTCTTTTGCTTGTGGACCGAAGAACAAATTGATAGCTTGCCGAAACTGGAGTTTATTTATGTGCAACCCTAGCATTAGAAAGTTCTTAAAGTTTTTATGTCCCCTTGTCTGCGTCAGTTTTATTTCTACGATTTCCTTATCGGTTTTTGCTGTAGTTCCGTCAAGGATTCTTCTGCGTTAATCTTATATTCATTCTTTGCTCTTTAATACAGTTATGCATATATACGGCCTCAGAGCCAAATACAATCAGTAAGTCAATCAGTTAAGTTCCATGCGTGATACACGCCTAGGCGACCATGTCTCGAAAGAGACATGACTGATTTTCCTGCAGTAGGTTATTTTGCAGTAATTTAATGTAATTTAAATCTGTTCTGTTGCTTAACTCATTGATGGCAGGAAGAGATGGATTAATACCTTTCCCAGGGAAATTTGCGCGTAAGTGAATGCAACGAATTCAATTAGAATTCGAACTCGGCTCTCCGCCTTCTCATTACGAGTCGATATCCACAGCCGCACACTGAACAAGTTCAAGGGCAATTGCAATACATTTATGAAAAAGTAAAGCATAATTAGATACTTACTCCAGTTGTTGATTAATTTACCAATAATTTTTTTTTTTAATATTTTACAAGCAATACATCACAGATATACGTGGTGGTGCAGTGGATATTGGCTCGGAAAGAGAAATCCGAGAGCCGAGTTCGAATTCCAGCTGAATTCCTTGCATTCACTTACGCTCAAATACCCTTAGGAAAGGTATTAATCCGTCTCTTCCCTCCAGTTACGGGTCAAATAACAAGATATTGGAATTTATAGCTTTGGCTGGCAACCAGTCTACCGCAGAAAGTACCAGCAATCTACCGCGAGAAAATATTCTGCCCAGTCAATCATGTCTCTTTCAAGACATGATCGCTTAAGTGCGTATCGGGTATGGCACTTAACTGACTGACTGATATAACAGTTGAAAAGATTAATGCATTTGCCCCGTCAGTGTGAAAGCGCATCTCCTTTCTATGTCCCTTGTCTTTTTAGGATGTAAGTGGGCATGTCTCTTCAAAATGTCCTGTTTTTTTTTTCTTTGGTGGCTTTTTATAAATTTTGTCTTTTTATTATTTCTCTTAGGCCATGTTCCACCATCCATTTACACAAGCTCAATATGTACGGTATCTGTTGTTTCAACCTGTCCTGTGGGTATTAGATTTTCCAAACCTTTCTCTTACTTATATGTCCTAGAAATTTCAACTGTCTCTTCCAGGTGTTAATATAATTTCCACTTTCTTTTCCATTTTCTCTAAAACTTCGGTGTTGCTCACAGGTTCTGTTCATTGTATCTTCAACATCCTTCTGTAAAAATTACATTTCTATTGATTCAGTCTTTTCTTAATCTGTGAGAAGATTGCTCAACATTCTCAGATAACTGATATCACGTAACTGTTCAGTACTCTTATCTACAGCTAAAGAATTTTTTCTATTTCTTAATACACTGATTAGCTTTTTGAAGGCATATTTCGCTAACTCTATGCGTCTTCGGATTTCAGTGTCGCAATTTCCGTCTTCTGTAAAAACGCTTTCCATATATTTAAATTATTCTATTGAAGTCAAATGACCGTAGCAATCTTTTCACCTATGCAAAAAAAAAAATCACCGTATTCTATGCGGAACCTTTATTTTGTTTTTGCTTTATATGTCATGTCCCTTCAGAATAATGCGTTCATGGCCCTCCACAATTTTCCATCGTTTGTAACTCTCATTAATGTTTGCCTATTTACTTTCTCTTAAATTCGTTATTCTGCTATCCAGTTACACAATCTCGTTAAATAGATCATTCAATGTTTTCATATAACCCTTTCGACTTAATTATCCTAGGAGTGTCTAATTCTCCGAGCTTTCCATTAGGTATTCCAAATTTTTTTGGGGGGCACAATTCTCTTTTTCATTCTAATTTTGTTTTCTGTTTCTGTTTTCCACGTTGCTCACATGCTTCATTTATGGTATGCGAGACATTCTTCAGTAGGACCTCATCTCTAAGGTATCAAGTTTCCTGCTCATATGGGGAATAACTTTCCGGATAAATGCAGTCTGAGGGACAGAAACAGCCTACAAAATAAAGGACCTATATTAGGACCTGCAACCGCTAAGATACGCCATGTTAATACATACATGACCCATCTGTAAGATTCATACTGGTGGCAAATTTTCGACTTCTGAATTAAACGGGCTAATTCAAATAAACATGAAATGGCATTTCTCTGACACAATGCAATTTATGCAATGCAACGTGTCCCCAACCTCCCCCCGAAAAATATGAAGAGAAGAAGAAAATTAAAGAAAATAGTCTAATCATTTTGGTACTTGGTACTTATTATGTACGTTGTGGTGCAGTGAATATCGGCTTGGAACGAGAAATCGGAGACCGAGTTTGAATTCCAGTTGAACTCCTTGCATTGACTTACGCGCAAATACCATTGAGAAAGGTATTACTCCTCCAGTTATGTGTTAAATAAGAGGACGGATTACTAGAGGGAAGAAACGGATTAATACTTTTCCCAAGGGCATTTGCGCGTATATGATTGCAACGAATTCAACTGAAATTCGAACTCGGCTCTCCGATTTCTCGTTTCGAGGTGATATCTACTGTAACACAATGCACTTTACATTATTTAGGGTGAATCAAGAGAAAAAAAAATTATCAGTGCCCCCAGCATTCCATATGTATGTTTGGCTATGCGTTATTAAATATTCCAGCTTTACACATTTCGCCTCCGAGAAAAAAGCCGGCAATAATTTCTTCGGTGACTACAGGATTTCGAATATTAGGAGATTCGGTGACGTTCGAGTCTTTTCGATCATGGAATGTCTCTTTTCTTTGAAGCAGCTAGAAAGTCTTAACGCTCCGCTATCCTTTCGGAATGGATAAATGAAATGCCCATGTCTTGGAATTTCTTTCTTTCAATCGACCTTTTCGGGAAGACAACGAACTGATACTTTTGCTTATCCCACTTACTCGTAGATTTCATGATACAATTATTTGGAACAGGAAGTTCCACAAGTATGTTAAGAAGCTTTTTTGCTGTGGGACACTGTAAAAACTTAAATGCGTGCAATGTTTTCCACACGCTACACAAGGATAATTCTGCAGGTTTGTAGTTATTTCTACAAACAGTATAGATTATCAGTGTAAAATTTTCTAAGCTCACTTTCATCGTTATCTAATCTAATCTAAACTTATTTATAAATGGAACTTTGTGTGTCTGTGTTTGTGTGTGTCCATTACCTATAGACTCCAAAACGGCTGAACCGATTTTCTTGAAAATTTACCGTTGTACTATAAACGTCTGCGAGTGTTCTTAGGTAGGTTTTGTGTCGAGGTAGCTCCAATAAATATCGAAAATTGATAATCGAAAAAATCGTGTTATAGAAGGAGTGGTCCGATTTTAATCAAATTTGATACGCTCGCTGTAGTTCTTTCAGTAGTGCAGAAAATCGATTATATATATATATATATATATATATATATATATATATATATATATATATATATATCGATACCAGGAAATTAAAATTTGCCTTACATCCATTCATTTTTCTTTCAGTCTACGATTTCGCTTTAACTGGAAACAACTATTGCTTTTTAGTCTTTCGTGCCAACGTCCAAAGAGTCTGAGCTCCAGGACCATGGATTAGTTTTAAAGCTTTCAATACACCCGAGCAACGCCGGGCTATACATGAAAGATATATAACCTTAAAGATTTCAACTGATTATTTTTTATACTATGCGTGATTGTTCTTTTTTGTTTTCATTTTTTCTAAAACTTCGTTGATGTTCACATATCTGCTCATGGAATTCTCAGCATCCTTCTGTAGAATCACATTTCTGTTGTTTCAAGTGTATTGGGTATCTGTTAGGATTAGCATTCACTTCCATACAGGACTGAAGAGAAGGGAATATGACCGGCCCACGATAAGTAATACTCAATTATTCGCCTCAACTTATTCGACTTACGAGTTGAGGCCAGAGGTTGAAATGACACTGTTAGACCAAGTTCGGCAGAAAAAATTTACTTTAAATTGGTCCGAAATGTCAAGGTTTAACTTTGAACCTTAACCAGTTAATCAGTTAAGTGCCATACGTGAAACACACATGAGCGATCATGTCGCGAAAGAGACATGAATGACTGTGCAGAAGATTATACCGCAGTATGTTGCCATTGCTTTCTGCAATAGACTGGTTGCCAGCCTAGGCTATAGAACCCAATCTGTCCTGTTATTTAACCCATAACTGGAAGGAAGAGACGGATTAATATCTTTACCAAGGATATTTGCGCGTAAGTGAATGCAATGAATTCAAATGGAATTCGAACTCGGCTCCACCGATTTCTCGTTACGAGCCGATATCCATTGCACCACAACGCACATCCAGTAATTTGATCAAAAAACACATTCGTCAGGTTATTTTGTCGCTTGGCTCTGCTCAGGAATAACATAAAACAAAAGAGAACAGCAGAAAAAAAAGGTTCAATTGAAAATACGGTTGCTTTAGAATTAATAAGTTTTGTCTTTCCATTTTTAAAATATTGTAAGTAAATTTTATCTTAACTGACTCGGCTTTAACTAGACTTACGTCATTTTTTTAATTATTAAAATTTGACTTAAAACAAATTGCGTTCAATCTTGCTTATTGGTGCCTGCAAGTGAATCTAAGAAATTATGATTTTTCGGCTAGATGCGTTGCCCGAATTTCAGTATAAATATTTTTGTTTAACCTCGGTGTCTATTTTTTAAATTTAAATTTATTAAAGTTAAAGACAAGGCCTTTGAATACAGTAAAAGTCATGCTGTTGCATTCTTCTATAGCGAGTATCTCTTATTCCTTTTCTAGTTGTAGTAGGATTCCGTTGCAGGTTAACGGGATTTGGCATTGTGGGTAGATAGCCCACTATAATTCAAAAATGATTATAAATTCAAGAAAGGCAATTAGAGTATAAAATAACATTTATATATATATATATATATATAAACAGTATATATATACATTTCAATTAATGTTTTACAAATAAAGTAATACTTGAAATAAAAGTCCAACAGAGGTAAAAGAGTTCATGAAAAAATAATAATCTGAAAGAGATAAGAGAATGTTCATGGAAGATAAGGATGAGTTGAAAGAAAAGAATGTTTATTTTCAAGTTGCCGTTTCTAAGGTCAGTGAGTCAGTAAGTTGGTTTTTGTGGAATGTCTTTGAAAAAGTCGGTTAGTACTTTTGAGATCAGGAGGTGGAAGAGGTCAGCATAGTACTTATACAACAAGGGAGGAAGAAAGAGGCAAGTATAGTAGCCGCTCGACGTATGTCAAGGGAGAAACTAATTACACTCTTTTCCTCAAGTCCTGACTGTCTGTCTGGGTGCCTTTTGTCACGATTTTTTATATTTTCCTTCTTAGATCAAAACGCTGGTCGTTTCGAATTTCATCCTTGTATTTGGTTCCGGGTTTCTCATTGGCTGATAAATAAAAATGGTAATTTGATATTTGATTAATTTTTATTTTTCAACCGGAACATCTGCGCGGATCCACTTGCGCACGACGACTTTTTATTCATTAGCTTTCGGGTCGGCATAGAGTCAACATCCCGTTTGCTCTTGTTCGGTGGTATCACCACACTTCCACAAACCTTCTTCTGATTCACCCTACCTAATGTCCACCATTAACCGGATGTAAACTTCATGATAGCAAAACCACAATTAAAAATGTGCCCTATACGCAGTTTTCTGCACATTATTTTCACTCACACAATTTGGTGATTTACTAAGCCTAGCTTAGATGTGGCACAAGGCCGAAAGCAAGGGACACCCAGCGAGGATCGAATTCACTACTCAATTGTAATGCTTCTAGCGAGGCAAGCTTGCTATCTATAATACCATCTCTAGGTGCCCATAGAAATAATATATGCAAGTTATTAACCGTAAACAACTGGTTTTATAACGATTGTAATATGAGAGACGAGGCTTCCGAATACATTAAAAGGCCTGCCATTAAAAAAGTAGAATTATTGATATGTAAAATTAGTAAAAATATCACATTATCCCTTTTAAACAATGATTAAATTGTTTTATCATTTATAAAATTAATTTCTATGTATTTGTATAATTTGGCTCTGTATTCTTACAATTCGACGCTTTATTGTTGTACAAAACTGGAATATTTTTTATTTTATTCATAAAAAATATTATGATGATAACGAATACAAAATGAAAAAAATTAGTTGCTGAATACCGAATTTTCCAAGACGAACCAGTTACAGGGGGTGTCAGAAAAGAGAGCAAGAGAAGGAGGTGTGATGACTGTTACAAATGTAGAGAGAAAGGCTGATGTAGGCTGATGTAGAAAGAACTGGGGTCAAGTGGTTAAGAGATGGCTTTTGACATTGCATTTAAATTCCTGGAGGTTGTAACCGTCAGGAAAGCAAGAATATGGAAGAGAGTTCCACAGGCGGGAAGTGCGAGAAAATAATCTCGTGAAGTAGAATTATCGGCTGCATTTGGTTGATCTAACTGAATGGGTGGGGACCCAGTTGCCAGTCTGGTTGCACGAGTAAACTCATGTGGCAGGGGCATCTGTGACTGAAGTTTGTTGGAGAAAATTTACGCAACAAGCATTGAAAGATGAATTTGATCAGTTGAAATATAGTTTTGAAAAATAAAAAGAGAGAAGGCGAAACTGTGGTAAATACATTCACCATCTATGAAGTCTCAAAACTCATCGCTGAAAAGATGAAATCTTTTACAGTTGGTGATTTTTTAAAAGAATGCTTACTGACAGTGTTGGACTCTGTTTTTCTATTTCATATTTTACCAGTCATTGCATGACTATGAGAACATCTGAAAATTAGTGATCCCAAGGTTTTCCAACTGCTCTTGAAATAATGCAACAAAGGCTTTTGTCATACTATTGCTGAGGTACTATCAATTGTGATGCCAATGAGATTCGAAAAATTAAGCTTCATTTTGATATCATTTTAACAAAGTTTCAGAGCTTTGGAATTACACATAAACATGTTAAATTTCATTGCATTATAGATCCAGAGACATTGTGTACCAAGTCTTCAAATTGTATGACTCTTATGGATATTGTTGTGAACAATATAAATCTACTTCTATCTTTTTTTTTTTTTTTTTTTTTTTTTTTTTAATCATCTCACCCCAAGCAAGGCATTCCACTGCCACTATTGCGCATGGGGCTACATAGGGGAAGGTAAAGAGAAGGAGTGGATAGACATAGGGAATGTCAGGAGAAAGGTGATAGATGAGTAAGGATAGCAAGGATAAGTGTCGGGCAGATGGGAAGAGTGTTTGATAGAATGGGAGCAGGTTAGTGTGTTAGGAGGTGTCTATTGACCTTACATTTAAACTCCTGGAGATTGTAGCCGTCGAGGAAGCAATCGTTTGGAAGAGAATTCCACAGTTGGGAAGTGCGAGGAAAGAAACTGTTGGAGTAGAAGTTACGGCTGCATTTTATCGATTTCACTGTAAAAGGGTGGGATCTAGTTGCTAATCTAGTATCTCGTGCAAATTCGTATTTAGGGGGCACCAGTGATCTAAGTTCATCGGAGCAGAAGCCGTGAAAGTATTTATAGAAGAGACACAGCGAAGCCACGTCTCGCCGGTGGGAGAGAGACTGCAGGCGGTCTGCCAAGTCGGTATCTATCACATTACAGACCCTCCTCTGAACCTTATCGAGAAGCCCGAGGAGAACAGCAGGGGCACCCGACCAGATATGGCAGCAGTATTCAATGCACGGGCGGATGGTAGATTTGTAAATGTGCAGGATAGATTTAGACGGAAAAAACTTCCGGGCCCTACACAGAGAACCGACTTTCATAGCAGCGGATTTAGCAATGGATTCGATATAGTCATTCCATTTGAGGTCCGCTGAAAGTGTGAGACCAAGGAGGCGTAGTGTTTTACTCTCTGGGAGGCAAGCCTGGTCCATGCTAATGGGAGGTAGGTGAGATTGTCGATGATGGTTAATTGACAGTAGCTTCGTTTTAGAAGCATTAAAATTTACTAGCCATTTCTTACCCCAGTCCAATATGGATTGGAGGTCTTTTTCAATCTCGGCTGCAAGTTTAGCTTTGACGCCTACACCAGATTTTTGTTGGAGGCGAGAGTAAACTGTGGTGTCATCGGCGTACAAACCTATTTGGGTTCTTATGGAATCAGGGAGATCATTAATATATATCAGGAAGAGTGTAGGACCTAAGATGGAGCCTTGGGGGACACCTGCGTTTGTATGGTAGTTCTGAGAGGCATGTCCGTTTAATACCACTTTCATTGTGCGGTTAGAGAGGAATGACTGGATTAGTTCAAACAAATGTCCAGTTATACCATAGCTCCGCAGTTTACATAGAAGGCCAGCATGCCAAACTCTGTCGAACGCCTTAGATATATCCAATGCAACGGTTCGAGCTTCGCCATTCCTGTCGAGTGCCTGGTATATGTACTCGGTGATGGTCGTTAGCATATCAGCAGTAGACCTGGTGAAGCGGAAACCATATTGCTTGTCCGAGAGGAGCCTGTGTGCTGTGAGATGCTGAACCACCTCGGCGTTGATAATGGCTTCGAACACTTTGCCAAAGATCGGAAGAAGGCTGATAGGGCGGTAATTTGCAGGGTCAGAGGGTTCTCCAGAGTTTTTAAATATGGGAACTATAGAGGAAGATTTCCAACAGGCAGGAAAGCAGGAAGCAGATAGGCAGAGGTTGTAGAGCTTAGAAAGGATAGAGGAGAGTTCAGGGGCACATTTCTTTAAGACTATGGTTGGGATTCCGTCACCACCGCTCGCTTTGTGAGGGTCAAGTTTTAAGATTATCTTAGAGACAAGCGAAGGTGTAATGTGGACATCATTCAGTTGTGCCTCGGTTCTAGGTGAGAAATCGGGTGTAAAGACTCCAGACGAGTCCAGACTCGAATTGTTCGAGAATCTGCGGGCAAAACATTCAGCCTTATCTGCTGGGGAGGTGAGGACCTCAAATTTATTGATTAGCGGAGGTATTGTGGACTTGCTCTTGTTAAGTACTCTTTTACAGAGTCGCCAGTAGTCTTTAGAGCCGAATTTAGAGCATGCTATGCGTTGCTTCATTCTGGCAGCAAACAACATCTTAGCTTCGTTAAGTACCCTTTTACACTTATTACGAGCTGAAGTGAAAAGGCGCCTGTTTTCTTCCGACGCATAGTTACGATAAAGTCGGAAGAAATGATTCCGGTGGGCAATGGCAGCCGAACAAGCAGGTGAGAACCATGGAGACGAATGAGATTTAAGCTGGAATTTCCTAGCAGGGATGAAGGCATCAATGCCAGCCTTAACCCAGGAGGAGACCTCGGATGCACATTCTTCGATGGGAAGACTAAAGACGTTGTTCCAAGGGATGTCACAGAGGAAGTCTCGGAACGAATCCCAGTCTGCTCTTTGATAGCAGTATGATATTCTACTTGTCTGTGTTTCATGGGTCGGGCGGGAGTGGAGTGAAATATTGACGGACACTACAGTGTGGTCAGAGTTTCCAAGAGGGCAGAGTTGTCTGGTAGTGCAAGAGTCTGGGATGGAAGTGAAGCAGAGGTCTAGAAGTGAGTTGCTTCCGTTAGGGTTGTCGGAGAAACGCGTGGGGAAGTCCACTACTTGCGTAAGGGATTGGGTGATTGAAAAGTTCATGGTGTGGACACCAGCAGGGTCAGTGACAGCGTTCTTCAGCCACTTGGTGTGGTGGGCGTTAAAGTCACCAAACACGAATACATGGGCAGAGGGATGGGTAGAAATGGCTTTGTCAATATTGTCAGAAATGATGTCAAGTAACGAACAGTCAGGGGAGGAAGGAGAGCGGTACAGAAAGAAGAGATAGCTAATCGAGCTGAGAAGTGAGAGGCGGAAGCACATGAAAGAATGATCTAGGGATTCAAAAGATGACACCCTAGCTAAAGGAAGGTGTTCGCTGACATAGACACCAAGCCCATGCATATGAACATTGGAGTCCTTCCTGAAGAGGGGAAGGTAGCCAGGAACGCAGAACTCAGATGAGGGGATAGAAGGGTTAAGATTAGTTTCACATAGGGCTAATATATCAGGTGAGTTATTATGGAGGAAAGAATCTACGCTGGGGAAGTTGGTGCGGATGCCGCGAATGTTAGTGAAAGAGATGCAGACAGGTTTGGGCGTTTTCAAATGAGCTGGTTTAGTTTTGTTATTATGTTTGCTTTTTTCCATAGTAATTCAGTGAAGGAGTGGTCTTAGAATAGAATCAGTCGGTCAATCATTTGCAACTTGTGAAGGATGGAGACTGGCGCGGCCTACAACATAATGTGGCCTCGGGGTTGCCCACCGAACGTTCATGCAGGGACGCCCGTCCATGCGCGATATGGCACTACAAGAACCCCGGTATTATTCAACTGTTGATCAGAGCAGCCTCTCAAGACGCTACGCAAGAGTTCGGGCTCCTAACTACCAGTCGGAAGCAGCAACCAGGAAACTGCCAACCCGGTACCCTCAGAATGTAAAGACGTTGCCACCATACTCCGTAACTGCAAAGAGCTTCCAGCTGAACTAACACCAAGACCAGAGAAAGGGGATGAACCGGAAACCCCTTCCTAAACAAGAAACAAGGTGATCACCTCTAAACTCATTCAAAAGAAGGGGGTGGAGTGTGAGACCGGGCGATAGTAGAAACTATCTACTCCAATTAAAAAAAAAAAAAAAAAAAAAAACAAAGACGGCCAAAAGACGAAATAAATAAATAAAATAATTTCAAGAAATTTCACAAAAACAGACTGAAAAATGGACTGAATCCCAGTTGACTTACCACAAGCAGCTAACACTGTAAAGTTGATTTAATTCAATTTCTGAAGACAAAAATAGAAATTAAACCGTTTTTTACAGAATATAGTCGAGTTATGTTGCTTGCGTTCGCTTGCCAAGCCGTTAAGAATTCAATCTCTCGAAGACAGAAATTTAAATCTTCTACAAGACAAAACTAATGGAAATAATTGAACCGTGATGCTATTTATCATTAGTCGAAAATACCCTTGAATAGCAAAATTATTTACACAAATTAAGTGACGAAAAAAAAAAAAAAAAAAAACAAAACAAAGACGGCCAAAAGACGAAATAAATAAATAAAATAATTTCAAGAAATTTCACAAAAACAGACTGAAAAATGGACTGAATCCCAGTTGACTTACCACAAGCAGCTAACACTGTAAAGTTGATTTAATTCAATTTCTGAAGACAAAAATAGAAATTAAACCGTTTTTTACAGAATATAGTCGAGTTATGTTGCTTGCGTTCGCTTGCCAAGCCGTTAAGAATTCAATCTCTCGAAGACAGAAATTTAAATCTTCTACAAGACAAAACTAATGGAAATAATTGAACCGTGATGCTATTTATCATTAGTCGAAAATACCCTTGAATAGCAAAATTATTTACACAAATTAAGTGACGAAAAAAAAAAAAAAAAAAAAAAAAAAACAAAGACGGCCAAAAGACGAAATAAATAAATAAAATAATTTCAAGAAATTTCACAAAAACAGACTGAAAAATGGACTGAATCCCAGTTGACTTACCACAAGCAGCTAACACTGTAAAGTTGATTTAATTCAATTTCTGAAGACAAAAATAGAAATTAAACCGTTTTTTACAGAATATAGTCGAGTTATGTTGCTTGCGTTCGCTTGCCAAGCCGTTAAGAATTCAATCTCTCGAAGACAGAAATTTAAATCTTCTACAAGACAAAACTAATGGAAATAATTGAACCGTGATGCTATTTATCATTAGTCGAAAATACCCTTGAATAGCAAAATTATTTACACAAATTAAGTGACGAAAAAAAAAAAAAAAAAAAAAAAAACAAAGACGGCCAAAAGACGAAATAAATAAATAAAATAATTTCAAGAAATTTCACAAAAACAGACTGAAAAATGGACTGAATCCCAGTTGACTTACCACAAGCAGCTAACACTGTAAAGTTGATTTAATTCAATTTCTGAAGACAAAAATAGAAATTAAACCGTTTTTAATCTGGTGTTGTTCAAACTTTCTGCGGTATACTGGTTGTCAGCCTTGGTTATGGAACCCAATATATCCTGCTATTCAACCCATAGATGGAGAGAGATGTGACAGATTAATACCTTTTCCAAGGGTATTTGTACGTAGGTGAATGCAACGAATTCATTTTGAAACCGGCTCTCTGATTTCTTGTTCTGAGCCGATATCTACTGCACCACAATGCATAGTCTATGTACTTTTCGATAATTATTATTTTATGACATTCGTCCGGCCTGCTATCAGTCATTTATTCTCTATTCGGCCCGTGGAGAAAAAGACGTTGCCGACCCCTAATCCATATCATACAAAAATCTTGAAAATAACATCCGGGTCAATATCTAAAGAATTTTCTTTTTCGTCATACCAAAACTATTTGTTTTCGCAGCTTTTTCGTTCTTATAGCAAAAAGTAAACAAATAAAACGAACTACTGATGCAATTTCATGCCTTCGGGTTCAAGTCTCTCTCTCTCTCTCTCTCTCTCTCTCTCTCTTCGTCTCGTTTATGCTCTGACGATCTCTACATTTATCGTTTCTGGCTAGGCTACGCATTCTGTAATATATAACAATTATTCATTCCTTGCAAAATCTTTTGAACTTAGAAATAGTTTCATGCTAATTATCGCATTGTGAGTGTTTTAATATTGTTCAAAATTCTTACATTATGGGAGACTGTCCGCTTGCAACTGAAACAAGATATAAATGTCGACTGATATATTGCAAATATTACCCATTGTAAATTTTCAAAGATATTATATCACTTGCTTGCAACAGTTTCCGAATTCTTTATTTGTTTAAATTAAAAGTCTTGGTTTCTATTGTCTACTGAATTTATAGTTCTCCAAAATGAAAAAAAAATACGCCGACAGTTTTTTTTTCTACACTTAAAATACATTCTTTTGGAAAACATATTGGATAGTAGGCTCTTCAGTCTTTTGATCTAACTGCTGAGTCAAAGAATGCAAGAAGGAAAGACGAGTCTTTAGTATAAGATTTCCGATGGTCGAATCAAGAAACTAATTATTATTCAGGTCGCTACTCTATTTAACAAACATCGAGAGAACTGAAAAACAAAATCAAAACAAAAACGAAAAGCAAAAAAGTATCTCCGATGAAAATGAAGTCATCTGAAAACCACTAAAAATAAAAGACAGCAAAAAAAATAAAAATAAAAAAAATAAAAACCCTACTCAAAAGTTCTCCAAAAATTACGACAAGGTCATCTCAAATCCTTCTCACTTAAAAAAATAAAAATAAAAAATCAAATTAGCGGAAACCCATTATGCAGTGACGTTCGCTTCTGACATGGCGTCGAAGTGACCAGAAAGTCTCGTGAAATCTCATGAGCTAACTTTCTGAAGAGAACGCTCGAACGAGATGTCAACATTAATGCTGACGATACAAAACGGTAAAAGCACAGCGACAGCATCTGCTTAGCTTTTGTGTTGACATAATAACCATTAATAATGAAAACGACATTTTTAAATATTTGCTCACTATATAAAGTGGTTGTAACGTTATTAATTATTTGAGTAACGATGAGGAAAACAGAGGAAACCAGTACACGAATGAATTAGTGACATTTTAAAACTAATTGACGTTTATATTTATGCATAAATTGACGTTAAAATAAAATTCGGATGATAATAGATTTCGATGGGTTGAATTTCATACACGATGTCAACAATTGGGGGTAACCTAAATCAAAAATTTTAGTTATATGGCGATAAGACGTAACGTATTAGATTACCAATTGGTTGTGGGAGTCATTAGTTATTAGCGGCTTTCAGTCGTTTTTGAAAGAGATATATTTTCATTCCGTGGGAGAGAGATTGACATTTATATGATAGGTTTTAGGGGTGCAATGAAATGAGAAATCAGAAAGCTGACTTCGAATTCACTTACGCAAAAACAACATTGGTAAAGGTATGAATCCATCTCTTCTCTCTCTAGCTATGTGTTGAATTGCAGAACATATTGGGTTCTGTAGCCTTGGTTAGCAACCAGTCTACCTATGTCAAATGTCAACCTATTGCAAAAACATCTTCTTGGAAGAGACATGATCACCCAAGCGTGTATCACGTATGACACTTAACTGACTTTCTGATATAATTTCCAAGTCAGTCAGTATAGTCATAATACTGTGTTGCATGAGACCATCATGAACTAAGAAGTAGTCCGGAGGGAAAACAAGACACGTCTTGTCGCTACAACATACTGTAGCTGAAGAGAAGTCAGAGGGTGTTTGTACAGTTACCTTTATAAATTACTAGCAGTATAACCCGGCGTTGATCGGGTGTAATGAAAGCTTTAAAACTAATCCTTGGTCCTGGAGAACTTTGAACGTTGGCACGAAAGACTAAAATGCAATAGTTGTTTCCAGTTAAAGCGAAACCGTAGACTGAAAGAAAAATGAATGGATGTAAGTCAAATTTTGATTTTCTGGTATCGATAATGAATAAGTTTTTTTTCGACGTAAACTGAATTTTGAAGGCTAAATAAGTCCTCTGAGTAAATGGTATCATGGCTGAGACGAAGAACTACAATGATACCTACTTAGAGCCAAACCCGAAGCAAAAACTAAAATAAAAGTGCTGAAAAAATACAGATATATAGGCAGATAAACAGACACACACACAAACATCTTGCCTTTTATATATATATATATATATATATATATATATATATATATATATTTTAATTTTTTTTTTCAAACATACGCACCGTAATGGGGGCGCTAGAGGGTGTCGTCAGACACTGGGAAATTACATTTAGTCCGGGTAGGAAACCTTGCAAATGCTTCTGATTGGTGACAGTCAGAGCCACTTTCCATTTAGAGGCGAACCGTACACGAGCTTGTCCAAAACATTAACTTAGACGCAAAAGTTTGGGGAATTTTAGCTAACAATTTGGAATCCAGGCACTCTCTCTTTTGATCCCTAACCAATTAGCTGTTCTTTCCACTGTTTCGGTTATAGACTTGAGTGCTTTCCTTTTTTTTACTCCCACTATCCCAATATCTGTTAAGGCTTTGCATAAGGACCTTGCTGCAAATCCTCTAGTCCCCACTTCTGTAGGAGTGCAGATAGCCCTCCAGCCCTTAACCCTGCAACTCTCCAGCAGTTCGTCATATTTTAACTTCTTCCTTTCATGAGCTTCCTCTGCGTTTTCTTCCCAGGGGACCGTCAGTTCCCACAAGACTATCTTCTTCAAATTATGTGAGAAGAAAACTATATCTGGGCGAAGTTTTGTGATGGCTATTTGCTCTGGGAATTTCAATCTTGAGCCTATATCGGCCCTTAGTTCCCAGTCTGTTGCAGGAGATAGCAGGTTTGGATTTACCTTTCTATTTCGTGGCATTTTCGCGCCCGCTTTAATAAATTTTATCTGCCTTGTGTCTGGGTTGTAAACATTTTCTTTGATAGCATTTTGAACTATTTTCACGATCACTTTTAGGACTTCGTCATGGCGCCTCCTGTAGCGCCCATCAGCTAGTGGAGATTTACAGCTACTCAGGATGTGTTTTAAGGTACCTTTGCGACCACAATGATGACAATTTGGCGATGGGTTTTATACCATAATTGTAAGTTTGTGGGGTTTGGCAGGGTGTCGTTTGGGAGTATTTGTCCCCTGGGAATATATCTGTACAATTACCTGACTATATCTGTAAAAATTACCTGAGCCTCATTTTTATATAACTTCTCACCAGTAATCTTAAAAAAAAATAGGAACCTATTCTAAGTAATCTAATAATGTATTGAATTTTGTGTACTTTGACTTTAAATCTATATCTATAAAAGTGACGAGGATTGACTTTGTGTAAGTATTTGTTTGTTTGATAGATTCGACTTAGCGTCTGTATTTTGCGGTCTAGCTCGACGGGAGTTGCACTCAGATGTAGATTAAAATTTTATAACGCTAACGACACCTTGAAATTTTTCAGAAAGCCAAAATTAGGGGTAGAAAAATATATATTATCAACCCAGAAAGTCAGGGATCATTATAATATAGAATCGATCACCCACTTTATATTATCTATATATATTTCCCCACCTCCCACCCTAATCTAATAGCGACACTCTATATTGTTATCAATATCTATTAAAGTGAAGTGGGTGGACGTCGTGTAAGTATTTGCTATGTAAATTCATCATATGTTTTTTATTCTTATTTTCCTTAAACTACCCCAGTGAAATCTGGCTAAACTGCTCAACTGCTAGTTTAATATTATTGTTGCTCTTATTTTCTGTTACTGTCGTGTACGGACGTCCATATTTACAAAAATCTGTAAGTTTATAAACGCACAAAAAGTCAAGTTTCTTGTTAATATACTGGAGGTTTGTTAAACTGTTTTAAGCTTTTCAATTTACGACGAGCATTTAAACTTTTTTATTTGTAATATCAATATCATTTAACAGTTACAAATTAATACGAAATACAAAAAATTAAACTCTGTAAATTATTCTTATTAAAAAATAATATTTTGTAAAATATCAATATTCCTCATTTTTTTTACTCTCCATAATATATTCGTAAAAACAATTTAAATCTTTCCTAATGTCTTACTTTTATTTCTCTTTTTTTAATTTTACGATTCAGCGCCGATTTTTGGTAACGCGAATCCTGTATTACAAGAATGTTAATAATTTAAATTCTGTCAACAGTTGTGCTCATAACTAATATAAGCATTAAGCCATATTAAAATAAATTTTTCGAAGTAACATGAAATTATATAAGTATTGGGTAGCAGATATAATAATAAATATTTTTAACTCTATTTTCTAAAACAGGACAATTTTGAAATATTTTCATTCGTTTATGAATGCCTCCTGAAAATTTCATTTAAATCTGACAACTGATTGTTACAAGAATTTTCAAATCAATGAGCTTTACATCGCAAAAAGACGCTAAAATTTCCCATTCTAATGTTAATAGCTCTATGACGCATTAAAATATTTTACTCAAAATTTTAAAGATTCTAAAATCGATTCAAAAATATAATTTCATAATTAAAATATTTTTATCTTTTCTCTTAATAATATAAAGATAAAGATTTGGATGATAAAACTTTTTAATAAACATGGGGATTTATTTTATTCAATATATGTACATAATTTTTAACGAATTTTAGGAGGTACCTATATATATATATATATATATATATATATATATATATATTAGATAACTGTGAATTTATCTTTAAACACGTCTCGAAAAGCCTACCGAGTATAAACGCGGAAGGGGAAAATAGAAACAAAAAAAGAAACGAACTAAGCACTTGAACATTAGTCAAAGTACTAGTCGAAAGAAAAAAAACCCGAGACAAGGAACCTCTAACACGTAAAGCGCTCAGTACAATAGCAGTGCAAATATATAAGTAGCTAACCTAGATCCAACGGACCTACTTAGGTTTCACCTAATGGATCATCAGCCAACTTGCCCTGATGATTCATTAGGTGAAACCTAGGTAGATCCGTTGACTCTAAGTTAGTTACTTACTTTATATATATATATATATATATATATATATATATATATATATATATATATACCTCTTCGAGAAACTTTTTTATGTCCTTCGTGGTGGGTCCGGTAGGGAGATGTATGAAGGCATAACGTTCCCATAAGTAGTGATTCTCTGAAAACAACTTCGTAATCACTATTTGACTTATCCAAATCTTCCTGAATTCTCTGCACTATCCTCAGATTGACATTCAAGCACTCTGAAATGTTCGCATTGGAGCTTATATATATATATATATATATATATATATATATATATATATATATATATATATATATTTGTAATTAATTATTTTGAACATTATAACTTGCTTATAATCAAGTCTCATTAAATTTCCGTAACATATATATATATATATATATATATATATATATATATACGCTTTCTGACCAGGAAACCTGGGTTCGAATCTCACCATGGTTGATTGGTCAGGAAGATGACTTCTTGATATTATCAATCTGAAGGAGGCGAAAGGTAGGCCTGAAAAATATACCACGTGTTGATCCAAACCTTGTGAGTGAAATTGGGGAAATGGCTGTTTTTGTATATGCTAGATAACGCACTCTCTCCCAGAAACTGTATATAATGTTCGCTCATAAAACACAGATGTGCTCTGTGGGTGTTAAACGAATAAAAGTGTTCCTGAGCAGGCGTCTACAATAGGGATTAGCTAGCCGCCCCGGTAGACAGGTATCCTCGAATTGCTGGGCATTATATATATATATATATATATATATATATATATATATATATAAACTTTTAAAAGATCTACTCTATCTGAAATTTTTGCATATATGTGTGTGTGAGTGTGCTTTAATATATACGAATTTAAATAACTGATATTTTACTCATGAGAATTGCTCAGATTTAGCACTGCAGATTTTTTCGGAGTTGCAAATGGTCTAAACTAGTTAATAGCTCCGTCGACTATGAAGCCATAACCATTTTCATATTACAAGCTGAGCGCCTCTCTAGAATTTTCTGTTATTCCGATTCATATTTTGGTTAAAATCGATTGTTGTATTCCACCATAGGCATCCATTACCCAAAGGTTGAGGCTAAATGCTACTGAAAAACATAGCATTGGGCAGAATAAATAACTATTCCACATAGTACTAGCATAACGTCTCTTGTAGTTTAGTTTATTTTATTAAAGCATTATAACGGACTGTCGACTACCAAACCCGCTAGCGTTTATGTCAGCAGCTTGACTGAGTGGCTCATAGAGGGCTTAATCGCCCTTTTGATATTTATTGAAGATGTGTTAGAGGAGCTATGGGACAGCCTTTGT